>DWGR01001188.1:0-17132 GCA_018247715.1 Heliconius burneyi
GAGGGTACTCTTTCCCTGAGGAATAATCAGGCACTGGATGGCTGCCTGTGTAAATAAAATCAAAAGCTATAGGGGCGCCCCCTAGCGGGGCTCGAACCTCGGCCTACAGCCTTCGATCGGACTGGGGGCTTCTGCACCACGACGCCTTTATTTTATATATTATATAAATTAAGGCCGTCATATATATTTACTTTAAATTGTATTAAGCCCATAAACATCCACATAAACACTAGCAGTCAGACGTTACAAATAACATCCAAAGCCCCACTACTTTTATTTTCGTTAATCAAGACGCAACAAAAACAAAAGAATAGTAAAAATGAACAAATTGGTATCACAAGTCGAGCGTATAAAACTGTCTTAAGAAGTTATCCTGGGGTGATGTGTAGCTTCGTAAATACGTTTTAATATAATATTACGCCTCTATTAGCTTGCTACAATAACAAGTTAATCCCCATCGATCCGTATAAGTCCACTCATTATTTTTCCTTATCAGAGAACACATGGAGATAAAAGCTTGGCTTGTCTTATAGGATGACATTTTATGTCTCTAGAATGAGAAAATAACGAAGTCATAAATGGGATTCGGAAGATAAATAAAGTCTGGCAAAGAGACAGTCTGTGACTACACACAAAGATATAAAATATTTATTTAAATTTATATGTCCATTTCTTCACTCTGATGTCGAGGCGAAGAGCGGCGTTGAATTCTGCCACTCAACCCACAATGCCTCCAGAATTCGGCATAAATTGGGAAACGGAGTGTCTTAACACTAGGTTCCCTCTACCTACCCTGGCTGTGTGCGGGATACAGCGTGAAACTCATTTTTTTTAAGCGCTGCAACTATCCTAGTTTTATCCTATACAAACGTATATTAAGATGAACTAGAATTACATTGAGTATATCTTGTTTCGAAAATTCACGCATTCTGCTCGCCTTCAATGGCGTAAACTTGTATAATTTGCAAGCTGGTTATCCTTATGAAGCCAAAACTTTATAACAACTTCATATTAAATTCTATTATAAGTTTCCGCACTCAATTTTTTCGACCAATATTTGATGGGAGAAACACTTGTTATTCATTATTAATGAACATAAAAAATGATATCGTCAAAGAGCGCGCGTTGGTACAATAGTGCAGTTATAAGTTCAATTAGTACATGGGAAAAATATTAAAATAAGTATTTTTCTTGTACCGTGTATCTACCACGGGACAAGAAAAATAAATAATAACGGGAGTACTGTTAGGAAAATAAGCAAAAATCTTTACTAAACGGCTGCACGTAAAAACAAAACTCAGACCGTTTACAAAACGATTTATTCTGTGAACAGAAGAGTTGACGACGGCCTTATCGATGGAACCTTGTTATTTGTCTTGTGGAAAATACGCAAGTCAGCTGAGCTGCTAGGACTAAATTGCTTTTGGAAACTATTCGCGCATACAAATAAGTATGTACATCAGGTACTATATAAGCGGACGCATGCGGGTAGTGCTTAAAATTAATGTCATCTTAACATTTGTCTATTAATCTTTTTTCTTTTTTTTATGGCTTTACGCTCTTTCCCACACATAATAGGGTAGGCAGAGGGAACCTGGGGACCTAGTGTTAAGACCCTGTGTTTCCCATTAACACACTTCCGCTCCACGCTTTCCGCTGAATTTTGGAGGCATTGCGTATTGAGTGGCGGAACCGAACGACACGCTTTACTTCGTCACTAGAGCTAAGAAATGAAAATATTTAATATTTAATTTCCCCGAGTGGGAATCGAATCCACAAACGTTGCGTTTATAGTAGCAAACTTGTGCCACTACGCCACGACGGTCTAAAAATTAAAATTACATTAAAACGTTAAAAAACAATATATCTTCTTTATGCTTTTTTATGAAATAATCAGTGAGATCCTACCTTATCCCCTTGAAGGTGTCAAGACACTCCGTTCTTCATTTAGCGCCTGAATTCAAAACATCGCGTATTGAATGGCGGAACTTAATGCCGCCCATTTCCACTTGGAAGAAAGAAAACAACTTAATTCCACCAATGGGAATCTTACAATATTCGTACCATAAAGCAATTTTAAGAAAAACTATATCAATCGTTCAAACGCATTTAGTTTTATTATGACTATGTATTAAATTGAGAAGAGTAAAACATGGAAATAATTTGAGAAATAAAAATATAAGTAAGATACTTTTATTAGGGTCCAAGAAACTTATTCTACAATCCCACAATCCTACAATTGAAACCATCCGACTGCAAATAATGGTCGTCTGCAGTAAATAGCGAAAAAAGAGGCTTTATAGCAGACCCTTCTTGGAATTGCATAATTTTCCGGACGTTTGAATTTAGTATAATTTTATAGGTTATATAGGAAAATATATATTATGTGAATTAGACGCAATTTTAATGATTGCTTAATAATAATTTATGACAAACTATAGATGTGGACAACCTATAGATGTTTATTTTGTTTGTTATTTGAAATACCTAACAATGTGTAAAACGCTGACTTAAATATTTATAAAATCAAATCAAATCAGCTTCATGCTGTATCCCTCACACAGCAGGGTCGGCAGAGGGAACCTAGTGTTGAGACAATCCGTTCCCCACTTTCTGCCGAATTCTGGAAGCAGAACTCAACGCCACGCTTTGCCTCAACACCAAAGCGAAAAAATGGAAATACAAATGTAAATAAATATTCCACTTTCTCGAGTGGAGATCAAACCCACAACTGTCGCGTTACAGTCACACACTTATGTCGGTGCGGTATGACCACATTATGATTATGGTATATTTATGTACTTTAAATAAATTTACCTTATAACAAATAGTTATAATATAAGGTCCACGGCTAGTGTGTTCAGCGAAGTACAATTGTAATTGGGTAAATCGAAGTCAATTTTTATTTAGTTCGCAGCGACTTATGTCAAATTATTTAAAGGTCTGGGAAGAACGGAAATGATATTCTTTAACAGTCTTTGTGAAAAAGGGATTAAGTAATTTTTTATTTTTAAATTATCTTGACATACCACCACCACTCGTATAGCATTATGACACCAGCAATCGAAATTAAAATTAAAAGTTCTAATTTCATAAAATGTGTACAAACTAAAAATGTAGGGAAATTCTCGAATTCTTTTCTTACTTTCTTGGCCCCTGCTATAATATATATTTAAGGAGCTTTTTTTGTTTCTTTGAAATAAAATGATTGAAATGTAATAATCAAAAATGTGTAGATAAATTGTTATGCATATCTGTCAGTGGTTTTAATAATTAGGAAGAAAGGAACAAAACAATTTCAATCCTTTTTTGGTATAGTAATATAAAAGATGTCCAGGTACAAAATACTATTTTAAAAATTGTATGTTAAATTTATTTTTCCTGGTAAAAATATTTTTGTATACTATCCTAGAGTGCTCTTATAATTAAAAAAATAGTATTTTTGTTTTGTCACGTGAAAGTTAATATGAGTTAAAAAATATGTTCTTTAAAATAGGCCACTGCCTACAACCACTTCGCTATAGTAAATAAAATATCCAGTTTCTTGCTAATTATATTTGACAGCGAACTATTTACTAAACAGATTTTCTAAGTATACAGCAATAAAAATAAAGGAAATAAATATGTCATACGAGGATATATATTGTATATATAATGATCACACTCATAGAAAAATTTAATTTAATATACCTTACAGTCTAGGGCTTTACGTCATTTAAATAAAAATGCTGAGGAGGATATGTGGCGTAAAGCGGTCTGACCGCAACACGTTCAGGTATGTATAGAAGCATTGAGAGCCTGCAAGAGAGTATGGTCACATTGCACGTCAGCCTAGGCCTTAACTCGAGGAAATCATTAAATTTAATTTTTGTTTTACTGTATCTATGGAATTGAATTTCACCACCCAACAAGCAATGTCTTGAAATTGATCGAAAAGTATAAATCTCCATTTACACTTTTCGTTAATATTTTTCATTACAAAAATTTTATCAAGGCTACAATAATGTATTAAGGCTTTAAAATTACTTATTTTATAACCTACGCAGCGGTGGAATTAACTTTAATAATAATTATTCTAGCTTCTGGGGATGGTGCCAAAATTGTAAGATGCTCAAGCTATCCAGGTTGGTATAAATTCCTTCAGTGTTTTTGCACGAAGTCATGAAGATATATGACAAGAATTTATTTATACCTGCTTTAGTAAGGTATATTTTATTTTTAATTATAATTTTGAATAGTTTATAATTTGTCGTAAAAATTTCTAATAGGAAAATATTTTATGTGATGTCTAACTAACATTTTAACAGTAAGTAATTTTCATTCTAATTATCTTTTTTTTAACTGCCTTACGTAGAGAAGTCTAAGAAGAACAATATTCACCAACAACTACCAACAATCAGGCGCCATATTGTTAAAAAAATGAAAACGATGAACTATTTCAGGTCAAGTAACATTGAACAGGCATTCAAATAATTTTAAGATCCCTCCCCTTATCGCTTCTGGAGTCCGCCATATCATTGACGCTTGGTGTTACTATATCAAATAGAAACTGGTTTCTATATTACACTAGCTTGCACGAAGTATAGAGGATAGCAACAAGATCAGATGTTAAACACAAAAGTCACATTGGCGGTAATTATTGCACTTTCTAAAAGACGTGTCTCAGTTCGTTTTTGAGCTCGTGTTGTGTAAAGTGATGTATATTACAGTATAATAATTAACGTATTTAAATTATTGTTTATTTCTGTGTTTATAATGAATTTTGTACAATAAAGTGGAAAAATAGAACTATTTTATATGAACATGAATAAAGCATTTCCTTATTGGTAAAACTAACCAATCTATTATTTTTATATTACCTTGTTTCATGATAATTTGAACAAGATTATTAATTTTATACCGTTATTTTGATAAATTGAGCTTTAACCGCGGGATAGTACTCAAATACCATGATACAAATGCATAGATTCATACAAAATAGCCGCTAGCTTCACGCTCTTTCCCGCACAGCAGGATAGGCAAAGGGAACCTAGTGTTGAGACACTCCGTTCCTCATTTTTCACTGATTTCTGATGGCTTTACGTGTTGAGTGGCAGAGCTCAAAGCTATGAAATGACAATATAAATTTAAAAAAATATTTCATTTCCTCGAGTGTAGATCAACCCACAACCAGTTGCGTTTACATCCACACACCTGTGCCCCTGCACCACGTCTGCCATCAAAATACTTTAGAATTTCATTTTTGTAGTCCTTATTACATATACGAATGCGAGTTTTTCGTCTTATAATCCTAATAACTAATAAATCCTAACTAAAAAGTGTGAACTAAAAACATATACGTATAAAGAAACATAAGCTAAAACTCAACGATATAAGTTTGAATATAATAAATAAATTTGAATATAACAAAATAATTTATAAGGAGTAACAGTCGGGACCTATTCTTTAACCAATTAAATGTTCCCAAGGAACCCTGTAAAATCTGCAATCACAAAATTCTGAACTGCAAAATTGTTTCAGATGATACCGCCCTGATGGTTCCTGGTAATAATTGGAATGACACATGAGTATAGTGAACGAGCTCTTACAATAATGACGAATTAATTGTCTTGCCTCTTGTCACACCTTGATATTAATAAAAACAGTCTATTAATGATTACTGTATCCAGTATAGATGTTCTATTCATTTGTCACATCGAGAACGTCATATTACTCGATATTGAACTTGATTTTTTGATATTATTTCACATTTATGTTTTTGATAGAATTTAGATCATCATCAAGCAAACGTCAACATTGTAACTAGATAATAGTGTTTTTTTTTAAATAACTACGAAGAAATTGTCAATTTTTTACATGTACCCATCATAAACCAGGCTGGCTTATGAGGTATAGATCTTTTTGGAATCAAAATAACGTTATGTCTGTTATAACACTTTTACGGACTCGTACTTATGCTCGTGTAAGTAATTTAAATTCGTGTTAATTTTAAATATTGAAAACAAGAAAGCAAAATATTGTTTATTATAATGCTGATAATTGAAACGAAATTCAAGAAAGGTTAAATACAAATATCAACAAACGTTGTTCAAAATGAAAACATACGATGAAAACTTTTCGCAGCCACTCAAAGCGAAATCTCAAATTAAATCTGCTACGAGTCTACGTAGACTGTCACTCTTTGAAATAAGTCTCAGTTCCAGACGCTTTGTATGGTCTTACTTACAAATATATATGTATGTCTGAAATAATAATATTCTTGAGTATTTAACATTGTGGTAAAAGTATGAAAATATTATTTATCTTTTATATCTTTATCCAACTAATAGGGACAGGGAGGTCTTAGTGATATGGTGTAAGCTTTTCATATCGTGGCCGATGTACCAGACTGAGTGTAATGCGCGGTAGCTAATACTATAAAACAACGGACGCATTAACATTTTAATTTGTAAAAATATAGTGAAGAGATATTATGGAGATATTTACGTTTCTGTTTGTACAGGATTTGTTGAAAAATGTCTGCCTAATTTTACAAGATAAATGAATTTCGAGATAAATCTTAACAAAATATGATCTGTTGGGCCTAACCTAAAGTTAGGTAGATAAATAAAGTCAGCGTGGCGAATGGAACCTGCTTGATGAAGCTGAAGTAGGCCGGTGCGTCCCTAGAAGTACAATAGTCTCTGGAGTTGACAAGTCTTGTAGCGTAGTCCATGTTCATTTTATTCATGTTTATTGAAGTATAAATACTTGATGAAACTCTATTAGAATTTATTTTGCAAATAATTATCTGTTTATGGTAACAATTTTATTTTTAAATCCGTACATTGTGGATTGAAATATGTATTATATTCTCTCATTTTTCCTTTTCGTTAAAAATTAATCAGTACCTCAGAGGGTAATTGAACGAAAAGAGTTTTCTACTAGTACGTTATAACGCAACGCAAATCATCGGGGGTTTAGCTTTTAAGCGATGGTGCGAAGCAAACCAAGGTAGTATGTTTCTCAGTTTATGGGAGTAGAAACATATATTATTATCTTACGTTGCGTCTAATTTCATTCATATTTTACTGTGAATTAAAAGATGTATTAAATAAGATGGCAGAAGGTTGGCGGAAGAAAGTGTGCGCATAAGTCTGCCGTTACAAACACATACAATAATATTTGATCGGTTAAAGATTGGGTTTCGACTGTACATCTTTCTACAATGCAGAAAACATATTCGCAGTGTATACAATTGTTATTTTAATTAAATTGTATTTATATTTTGTCATGATCTTGTGCAGCCCGTTATATATTTGAATAATAAATAAAACCATATAAACATGTAAACTCGTATAAACGTTGTTGCTCGGAGTGTCAATAGATGTGAACGCCAGATTGATATTGATCCTTTTAATTTAATTATTATGAAATTTCCAATTTTAATACTAACTCATCTAAGTTATACCAGTTTTTATAACTTTTATTTGCTTAAATAATTATAATATAGTAGATAATATTGCTAATACACAAGACCATCGACGTTCAACGTCGACCTTCTTAAATGTAGCTTTTATTTTTTAAATTACGTGAAAAACCAAAAAGCGTGTCACCATTAACAGTATTAGAAATTTAGAATAAAATACAGGCATTTCCTTTTGCATCAGAGCAAACGCTTTCAAATATTCAGGCACGGTTGACGGTACCGTCCGCAAAGTTTGTTCTGGTTATAAATTCTATGATAAACAGTGTGTAGGTTTCACGTAGAATTTTAATAGGCTCGTGAGTAAACAGCGGAGAACTAACCAAGAATTGAAAGTTTCTTCAATGGTTCACACCTTCAAAAATCATAAAGATTCTAATAAAATGATTCGAAAACTGGGCGGAAAATGGGGAACGGAGTATCTTAATATAAGGTTCATAAGGTGTGTGCGGGATACAGCGTGACGATGATTTTTTTATTTAATATCTAGCATTAATAAAAAGCATATGTGTTTTTTAACATTTCGCTACCGTTTTTAGTATATACGTCCTTTTATATTTTTATATATATATATATATATATATATATATATATATATATATATATATATATATATATATATATATAATATAAAAGGACGTGTACCTTACTGACTGAGTTAAGACGCACGCACAGCCGTAATCGCTGATGGAGGAAACGTGAAATTTGGACAGATGTTTTTTTCATAATTTGGAAATCCACTAAGACGGGATTTTAAAAAATTCTAACCGTAAAGGGATGAAATAGGGGTTGAACGTTTGTATGGAAAAAAATTGAAACTGCACCGATTTTTATAAAATTTTAAATTCAGGCTCTTAAAAATATTTCATTGAATACATATTTTATGGTTTTTTAGAATTCACCCCCTAAGAGTGCAAATAAGGGGTTGAAAGTTTGTATGGAAAAATCTTTATATTGGCACCGATTCTTAAATTTGAAATTCAGACTATTAAAAATATTTCATTAAACACGTGTTTAACGGTTTGTTAGAATGCAACCATAAGGGTAATAAGCGGGTGAAGCGTCGCGCGACCATTAGTATAACATATTATTAAAAAAATCCAAAAAATTTGTATTCCGCAGCTAGATAGTCAATAGGACTTAGGCCCGTATTTATTAAACGGCTATCAATGTGGGCGTTAGTGATGTATCCACGTCGTCTTCCTATTAGTCATATATAAATATTTTCGATCGAATAGATATCAAACGTTTAGCCATCGGTGCACTAACAAACAAAGCTTCTATATTGAAATAATAAATCTGAATTAATTTATGCAATATTAACAAAGTTATATCTGACAGCCCAATACATATTTATTGTACTTCTGTTATTATTTGGTATTATTTAAAGGCAATATATTTCTGTGTAACAAAAGACTCTATTCTGTTGGTAAGCGTAGTTCATTTAAATTCCACGCTCGCGAATGTGAACACTGGCAAGTGTGACTTCCTTTAGTCCTATTGTCAGACTGCACTTACAAATGGATAAAAAATGGGTCTTTATGCGTGTTATATTTGTATTTACAGTAAAAAGGTAGTTTCTTGGCAACATATGTAAAATATACTAGCTAAGTATTTCTCTTTTAGTATCTACATATTAATTAGATTGTATATATTTTAATGCTTGTAGAAGAATGCATTAAAAGCATCAAAACGTACTAGCAATTAAAACGCTGCTTCGCTCGTTTTAACTTATTATATTATTATGTAAAACGTTGACATAAATTTAGCCTATATATGTGTATATATATGTTATTCTGATGTATAAGCTACATATATTAACTGTGAAGTTTCATCTTTTTTTGTGAAAGTCGAACAAACATTCATCCTCACTAATTTTCACATTTATAATATTCGTGAAACGTGAGGCGCAGCGGCACAAGGGTGTGACTTCGTGCGCTGGAAATTCGACTGGTTGTGGGTTCAATCCCGACTCGAAGAAGTGAAATATTTATTAACGTTTATATTTCCATTTCTTCGCTCTGGTGTCGAGGCAAAGCTCGGTGTTGAGTTCTGCCACTCAACACGCAAGGCCTCCAGAACTCGGCAGAAAATGGGAAACGGAGTGTCTTAACACTAGGTTCCCAATGTCTACCCTGCGTGATACAGCGTGAAGCTAAGGAGAAAAAATAACATTCGTGTGATGTATATTACCGTGCATATAAGAAATCTATCGCGTTTTATTGCAAATTAACTTACATTAAGAATAATTTAGCGGCAGATGAACAACAACAGTACACATATATAACATAAGTTTTCCAATTCAACTACATAAAGAATTGCTTGTTATAATTTTGCATTACTTCGTATATGGTGACTAGCCTGTGAGTCTAGTTTCAGGAAATTTATTCATTATTAGTATCACAGGTGTAAAAATATTTACACAAATATTTTTTACCTTAACGGCTTATAAATAATCAAAAGAACATTTTTATTCATGCATGTCTATAGATAAAATAAATAAATTTTAAAAATGACTAATTATAATGATGAATTCGAAATCAGCTTCACGGAGTGTACCGCACACAGCAGGGTAGGCTCCATTCCCCAGTTTCTGCTGAATCCTGGAGGCATTACATGTTGAGTGGCAGAATTCAATGCCGCGCTTTGCCTCGACACCAGAGCGAAGAAATGGAAATATAAACGTAAATAAATATTTCACTTCCTCGAGTGGGGATCGAACCCACAACCGTCGCGTTACAGTCACACCTTGGTGCCGCTGCGCCACGACAGCCTCTTTTTTTTTACCTACTTATGTAAATTGATGTATTATTTTGATTATGGTTTGAAATAGTGAAAATAAAACATGTGAAAAGTTGACTTAACCTGCTTATAAATACGTCACTGCGCACTTGGTTATATAAATAAATATATTCTAAGCAATAGCTCATTTGAAAATATATTGTGTCTCCTTTCTCATTCGTAACTAAGGCTGTACGCGGGAAGTAGGGAATGCATTGTCCTAACACTAGGTTCCCCGGTTTCCTCTGCCTACCCTGCTATGTGCGGAAAGCATAGTCCAGCTAAACAAAGTAATTGGTCTTATTCATAACTTAAGTATAGTCGTTAAATACTAATGACTATTTTTATTATATAATCGGAACTAATGATGTTTAATATGAAAACAAATATTAATATAGCGGCACCAGTGTAACTACTGTTAGCCAGTCGCTTCGAGCCTCTTGTATGGTAAAATATGTTCACAGTTTTTAATTTTTCTCTAAAATGTATTGTTCATATAACAAGTCTGTGGAAACATTGTAGTTTGACAAAGTTCATTTAAATGTTGTACCCCTAGGGTTGAAGTTGCAAACATCCTTCTATTATAACGTGTATTAAAGTGTTAGTAGGGTAGTGGAGTTAGTTCACGTCGTTCCAAATTCGTTCGGAAATATTATAAGCGCTTTGTTTAGCTTTTTATATAAGTAATATATTTTCGTACAGATATACTTAATATATAAATTTTTACTTAAAAAGAAAAATATATGATTTTACATTTTATTGAGCGTGCACATATATTTGTAGTCGAAAATAAAAAAATAAAACACAAAGAAGACAATTATAAGTGCACGGAGATTGGGTTTATATATAGAGTTTTTTTATCAGCACCAATTTAAATGAAACCCCAATTTTGACTACTCTATAAAAGTCTAATAAAATTTTAAAAAATCTCATAAATGAAAGTTTTTCTTTTCAAGCAAATTACATAATAAAATTATCGTTGTAAAGCGCCGTTTGTTAAGGACGACGCACGCACACATAAACCTATCAAAGGGACATCGCCGCACACGCCTTATTCCGAAATGAAGTCGTGGGAATCGGCGATAAAGTTCAAAGTTGGTTAACCTATGGTATTTTTGTAGTAGTAAATATTTACGTTATTGATATCTATTCATAACTACGTCACACGTAATACAAGTATAGATAAACATCGTGAAATGCAAAAATAAATCTTACGTCTAAACTGTTGAGGTATCTTGATTAATTTCTTTAGGTATGAGTTTGAAATATTTTATCCTATAAGTTGTACCCGTAACAGGAGCGCTGACGCTTCTATCCTGTTTACAATGAAGATAATTTCTTCTTTATTTCACAAACACATGGGCAGGTACTTTTATAGTGGAATTGTGTTACTAAAAGAAACCCTTCTCTTTTTGCAACATAAAAGAAGGAAAGTGCATGGGTAAATAGGAACACCGCAGATTCGCTATACTTTTTAGTTTACGTTGCCACCAACATTGTAAAGCCCATACCAACCTGCAGTAAAGTTTAAATTGTGTTCGGAATTTAGCTTCGCGAGGAGGTATTGAGCGAAATTATTTTTCGTAATCTGTTAGGAAAAGCAATGAAGGAAGGAAAATTGTTAGAGTATTTTAGAAGCCATTAAGCATCATATCGGTTACCGCAACTTGGCTAACCAACATATGACAGAATGTATGAAAATAAGCGTAAATAATACGTACGCACGTATAAAAAATATTTCTATAATCAAATTGTTTCACAATATAAATACGAGAATATTCATTGATATTACTGAAAATATGTTTAATAAAATTTAATTCCAACAAGTGTTATTTCAATACATATTTTAACGCATATTTAATCGTTATTATTATGATACTGAAGACATCACGTCGTAGTGATATAGTGTATGATTGTAAGCGAGATGAACGTAGGTTCGATCGGTTCGATTCGTTCAACATGCAATGTCAAATTCGGATGGCAAACGGAGAACGGAGTGTTTTAACACTACATACATTCTCTTTGTCTACCCTTCTATATACGAGTACGTAATATAGCGTAAAACTGAAACGGGTTCATAGCACTAAAAAAGTGTTAAGATTAATATTAAGTAGAAGACAAATGTTCGACCTATAATTCTTTTCAGCGCAGTAAGTAAGATCGTAAATTAGGCCAACTTTTATTGCAAAAGTTTCAATTCCTCTGAAGTGCAATAGTAAAGAAATTCATGATTTAATTATAAGAATACTATTTTAACAATTGTAATAAGAACTATACACTTTCATTTTATTTTAAAGTAATTAATATTCAAATGTTCTATTACGGTACATGTACATTGAACATTCGCATCCGTAATGTGGAATTTTCGATGCGATTTTAAGAAGTCTGATCTGATTTATGCGATTGCAGATATGGTGTACCAAGTATTGTCAGATTATTTTTAAATCATTGTCGTCCAACTTACATAAAATAATTGAACCCGATTCTGCTGACAAAAAAGTTCTTAAATCATCACAATGTTTTCTTCTAAAAACATATTTTTTTGTATATGCTAATAATGACCATTCGGACGTTTTGGAAACAATTTAAAAATGGAAACTTTTCAATGATTTCTAGTAAACCTGTTATCTATTTTATAAATCATTCTCGACTTTACTAATTTTCGTTATCGAGTGTTTCATCCGAATATGTGTGGCTCTATGAATTCTCACTTATGTGGATTATCAATTATATGTGTTAGTGGTCATATTTGTGGATGTATTATATCATGTATAAAATTGTACTTCAACGCAATTTATTCTATATTTTGTGAGAAAATCCGCTCCCCACTTTCCGTTGAATTCTGGCACTGCGTGTTAAGTGGCGGTACTCAACAATAAACGACTTTGCCTCGACACCAGAGTAAAAGAAACTATTTCATAGCCTTTCGCACTTACAGTCACATGATTGTGCCCCTGTGCCACGACTGGCCACTGGGCCTAGATCTTTCTTATTTCTAAAAAATCCGTCAATGGAAGGAGGAAAAGCAGAGTCCATATATCGAGTAGTAAACTGAGTCTTGTACCGGAGAATATAAAAGTTTCTTGGACTGTTCACAAAATAAGCCATTGTTGAACCAAGAAGAGAAAGTCAACTTTAAAACGTGTTACAGATTTCTATCAGTTAAGTATCTAATCTATCTTTCAGTTTTTTTGCTAAGTTTAACTAAGACACCGATCTGTTCATGCAAAAATGCACATCCGCGTCTTTCCCCGCGCTCGTTGTGTCAATAAGGTGGCAACCGCAACATTTCTCATTAATATAAACGTTGTACACGTAAAAAAATAAAAGTTAAATATAATGAAACATCTCGAAGCTGGGCTGGAAATGAAAACTTTATATTAAAACGAAGTTAGAATAAATAGCATCCAGGTGAGACCAATTTCGCCTTGGTCGAAATTACAGGGGGAGGTTAAGAGTATGCTTAGGAGGTCAGTTGTGTTCGTATAAATGTGCGATTTGGCGGAAAATTTACCACTTTTTTTCTGTTCGGTCTCGAACGGAGGCCGTAAACTCGGAAGCAATCTCGCCGCACAAGCGACCAAGTTATTTCGCAGAATATTGCGGCGCGCGTGACTAATAAAATGACAAATAGAGGTCCTCCATGCTGCGAGCGACACGCCGAGCTAGCGTACAGAATGTTCTTTACATTTACTGCGTGGTATGTGCAGCAGTGTGGTTTTAGGTAAAGTTTCTGCTTTAGCTTTTGAAATTAAGTAAAATGTAAAAGAAAAAAATAATACATTTTTTTTATTTGAGTATTTCATGTAATTTTTTTATGTCGTTTTTTGATCTCATTATTAAATGAAATATTATACTGATTGGCATGTGCTCCTTCCAAGTTTGTTGGTATAGACTTTCTTACCACTTCGATATACCATCCGAAATGCGTAAGTTCCAAGAAAAACAATAACTCTTTTTTTCGAAGATGAGATTAACGCTTTTAGCCCTATTGGCTTTTACAGCGACACCGGTTGCGTAGGGAAGAGGGTACTGTGTCCATGAAAAAATGGAAGAACTAAGTGGCTGTCTGTGAGGATATAATGTTTGTAAAAAGTATCCAAGTATGTAATAAATTATTTTAGTAAAGCTACTTCAGTAAGCATATTCTAGGTTTTTCTATGTATATATTTAACATATAGAATTAATACCAAATACGAGTCAATGAAGCTGTAGTCACTTTTATTATATAAATTTAATACTATGAACATTGGGTATATCAACCAGTGCTTTGTCTATGTACGAGTACATGCAAAGCGCAATGAATATGGTACAGAACGTACGGAGACGGGACGTTTCGAATTTATCTCGCAGAAATGTGCGCCAGATATTTGTTTTTTACGGGAGTCATTTCGTTGCAAGCATCATTTACAAACATAAAAAAATAAAAACGTCTGTGAGTTCTAACATGGGATTGCATTAAATTAAAAAGTTTCATCGAGATCGGAAGGTAGGGCGAGTATACTTATTTTTATACATAAACTTGAACATTTGCATATTGCATTGAGTTATTCGACTAAACGCATATTCTAGTTTTTTACTATGTTATCTTAAATGGAAAATATTTTAAATCTATTTTTAAATACAGATCGTAAAGTTTGTTTTAAGACCTTTATTCTATTAATACCCAACGACTCTCAAATAATAGAAGTATTGATTCAAGAATATATCATATTTAAAATGTATTTTCTTTACTTCTTATGTTCTTTATTTTCATGTAACTTGATTTTGTTAACTTTAATTTTGGCCGTGTAAAGTATAAGGTGGCATTCTCTACTTTAGACAGTTAATCATAGTTCCAGATATAAATATATTATTCGTGTTTCTTTTTTTAATTATATTCATACGTCAAAAATACAAAATAAGTTAAATCAAGCAAAAAGGTTTCAACCACCGAGCTGTTAAATTACAGTAAAATGATCTCTTTATGTTTAACTTTGTAACCACTGAACTGGATGCGGAATGATATTTTGTAAAATTTTATTGTTGTACTTTAATAAATATTAATATTTGTAAATGTACATTTATCCATAATATTAATAAAAGAAGATAGGCGTTGGGATTTCAATAAAATAAATTTAACAAACGATTATTTTTAGTTTGATGATGTCTCTACCATAAGCGGTATGTTAAGACATGCGGTCTTGAAGTTTATTTTTTTATGTAATCGTGTAAATAGTGAAGAAAGTCTCCTAACAGTAGATTCAATATGCAAAAGCCTAAAGAAGTAATAGGAGATACGTCTTGTTAAATATATATGTACTTTATATATTCTTTTATTTATAAAATATTTTTCCGGTCAAATTTGGGGTAATATACGTGTTTGAATAAATAAATGTATCCTGATTCCCGCACACAGCAGGATAGGCAGAGGGATCCTAGTGACACTCCGTTCCCCACTTTCAGCCAAATTCTGGAGGCATTGCGTGTTAATTGGCAGAACTCACTTTACCTCGACACCAGAGCGAAGAAATTGAAATATAAACGTAAATAAATATTTCACTTCCCCGAGTGGGGATCGAACACACAACCGTCGCGTTACAGTCACACCCTTGTGCCGCTGCGCCACGATGGCCTCGGCCTAATTGTATAATATTCTTATATTATTATTCTATCAAATAATTTGGTCCAGAGCATTATACAGCGAGCATACAGGAGCGCGCAATGTACTCGTACTAAAAGGCATTATGCAATTTGGAGCGCGCCACTGTGACAATGGGACTAAAGGAACTCATATTTGCTACTGTTGTATCTCACGCGCAAGGAATTTAAATGAACTTTGCCCAACAACAATGACACCACAGACTTTTGTTTCGTGAACAATACATTTTGCCGAAAAAATTAAAAGCTGGGAACAAAAGAGTACAAATTCATATTGCAGCATGGGTGGTCCGCGACGATTACGCAGCTCGAGGCTCGATACTAACGTGAAAAAGGAAAACATTCTTCCTTTTATTTCCCGCCAGTGCACAACATCTCGTACGCGTACTATACGGAACCTCATTGCTGCGAGCGCGAAACTTACTCGGTATTACTACGCTGATTTACGGATTCCAACTAGTATTGAATTGGTAGTGTGGAAAAAATATTTGCTGTAACTTTTTATTTCTGTATTTTTTTCTCTATTTCTTATGAATGCATATGCATTATTATTGTGCAATAATATATAATGTACTATAATTTAAATATAAATGTATGCTTCAATAGTTTATATTATGCATTATATATAAATTATTTTATAGCTGTTTTCTATTACAATATAATAATATTATATTGTAATAGAACGGTTATCTTGTAATAAAATTAACGGTTATTTAGTGTACAAAATGTTAAATTGCAAACTGAATTAACCATGTGTTATAGCGAAGGGGTTACGTTGGAGTAACAGTTGTGACTTTACTAAAATACTGGAAAGTGTATTGCTTTAGCGACTTTAGCGTTATAACTTACTATAGTACGAATTTGCCAAATTGAGTGTCATTGAAATATATTAAGTGCAGAAGTTTTAACTTCATTACATTTTCTGCGCTGTTAGTCATACGTCTATAAAATTTTACTTCTAGTTTTCGTGTAAATGTGTCATTTCCACTCAGATGTTGCGTGGTATTTTGAACTTTTTAAAAGTTAATAAGCAAAGAGACTAAGCATATGAAAAGTTAACAAAGTACATAGTAAAAAATCCGAGCGCGTCTGGACTATGGGCGTCAGGTTCAAATACGTATAATATACAAAACTTGTGAAAACCGAACTTGATTCACATAATTATTATTGCGGCCCATTTCCAACATTTCTCTTATAATGGCGGGTTGCGAGGGCAAAGCAATTTTGTCAGGGGCCTACAGAAATT
>DWGR01001189.1:0-17126 GCA_018247715.1 Heliconius burneyi
CAAATTGTGCTTTACATACTTTAACACGGTAAGTTAAATAAAAAGCTTGTTAAGCCAATCTTATTTTATATCTGTTGAACTAAGTGCTTTAGATATTTTGTATTTTTATCAATAATCAAAAGATTATTAGAAAAAAAAAATTATGCAAGTTTCTTTTACTGTTTTGATTAAGGCAAGAAGGATAATATAAAACTCAGTTACTACGTTAGATATGTACATATAATGTACGTAAAAAATACTTATTAACATAAAAGCAGCGAGCCGAAAAAATATGTTTAGAATTTCAGGACAACCGTCTATTTCCATTCGGATTCCTATCGCTAAAACGAGAAATATTTATATCTACAAATCTTTATATTTAATGACGCATCTTTTATTCGCAGCTTGTCCTCAAAAGTGTAGTTATTTAAATCTATTTTTAATATTAAATATTGATGGACGTTAACCTTGCTTGTCTGTATACTAATGGCAATTTATATCCCGTCTGTACCAGCAACAATAAACCTGCCAGTCATAAACGTATAGATCATTAGCCCTAGTAATTTCATATCGATTTACGCCGGCTTCTTTTGTGATGTAAGTTTTATTTTCAGATAGTGAGTTATCAATATTTGCTTGATGATACGGATACGTTAAAGTTATTTGAGATAGCTAATATCTATATATAAGAAAAAAAATTGGTCTAGTGCTATTTGGTCTCGAAGACCCAGGATTCCGTACCAAATTCATGACTGTAGGTCAAAGACAACGTGATATATACCTGTTAGCAAACTTGCGGGCGTATTCGCGTGAATATTTTGAATGAGATAATCTTCAAATAAATTTAAGTCTAACTTTGTAATAGTAGACTCACACTTGACCGATTTTTAGGGGTCTGTAACTCTTAAGGAAAAAAGGGAACCCCTATAAGACCACTTTATTGGCCGTGTCTGTCTGTTAAGAGCCTTTGCCTGACGAATGGCAGGAGATATCGAGTTGAAAATGAAACCGTATGCTCAAATAAACAGCCTCACGATTTCCCAAAAAAAGGAATTTCTACATTTATTAAAAAAATAATATGGCCGTATATTTAAAAAAAAAACGCGTATTTCGAGACAAAAATAATATAAAGGATATCAAAATTAATAGGGTACTTCCGGTTGACCTACAATTATGAAACTTGGCAACTAACATCTACAGTTACTAATAGTTTAGGAATAAATCTGAAAACTATACATTTGTGATACAATCCTAAAAATAATAGCTTTGGGTATGCAACATTTGATACTAAAGCAGCTACTTCAAGTTAAGTATCAGATAAAAGGCCTCCTCGTCCTCCTCCAATTTTAGTACGGAACCCTCGATGGTTGAGCCCGACTCGCGCTTGTTCGGTTTTTTTTAAATAATATTGCTATCTAAAAACAAAAGTGTACAAATAGAATACGTGATAGTCATCAACAAATGTAATGCCATTTATAAATTTGCAATTCAAATGTTTGTATGTACACTTGTAGCTCAGACTATATAATGTGCTTTTATAGTTTTACTTTTTTTATAGACCAATTCATTTTGTGCGTTTAACGGAGTAGGTAGAGATAACTAGATCTCTCTTCTTCTACTTTATGAGTGATTAAAAGAAAGATTTTTAATATATGTTATTCTCAAGGTTACAGTTTCATTTTACTTTTTGTATCTTTAAGCCTAGCTAGTATTGATAGTATGAAAGGGTCGGGTCGAGTTGGAAATTATCGTGCCCATAAGTTTTCGTTTTAGTTTTATGTAGAAACTTAAAAATGTATTATATTAGATATTTTTTTATATATCATGCACAGTGTGACAAAATAAAAATAAATAATCGAAAAGTATTTATTTCGATATTTAAAAAAATAATTAAGAAGACGTATTAGTATCAGACTAGTTTGATAAAACTATACCTGTAATAATATTATGAACTTGTATGAACAGCTTAATAAAAACAAATTTAACACAAAAATTATAGCAAATTTTACCGATACATTCAATATGGTCGAATATTCCAATCATCTGCAATAAAGGAACCCAATTTCCATATCACTATTTTCTACATCATTATCTTCATCGTCATTCCTCACAGGGCTTGAACCTTCTAAAATATGTGAAGTGTTCGCCAGTTATTACTACACCCTGTGCGTGGTATTGTAAAATTCGCCCATTACATTATTTACTCTAAATAACACGGTAAGATTAATCGTCATTAACATTTTATACATTAATTTTACAATATGTTATGCATATTAGAGAAAAATGTGTTACGGTATTATTCTAAAACTGTTTGTAGCAAGCTGGCCGTGCGCCAGGCGAGGTGTAGGAGGTGCAGTATGACTTTAAGCAATGCAATTGCAATACATTAATGCGTAAAATTATGAAACGCTCGTTGATCGAACTTTCCCCTAAACCTAATGTCAATATTTCTTTCAAGGGAACATAGTATTAAGACAATCCATTCCCAACTTTCCGCTGAATTCTGGAGGCATTGAGTATTGTGTGGCGGAACTTAATGCCGCGCTTTGCCAAGACACCAGAGCGAAGAAATAAAAATATAAATTTAAATAAATATTTAATGTCCTCGAATGCACCACAACTGGCCTCAGTTAAGTTGTTAATTTAATAATCTTAAGTCCCGGCAAAAATGAAAAACCTTCCAGCTGTTCCATTCCGGCTTTGGAACCTTTTCCATTTTTTGTTCCAGTTCTAGCTGTGCTAAATGTATTTTTGTTTATTCCCTTGTCATGTAGATACGTTGTATTTGTTTTTTTCGTTGTTTTTTAGGGTCCTTGTGTTTCTTTTTCGGTTTTTATTTTATTTGTGATACATAGATTCGTATTTATAAATTTGTCAAGTGCGCATCTGCGAGATGCTTAAAAAGTATAAATATCTTATAAAGAGAGTGAAAAAAATGACATTACGAGCAATTTTTGAGATATAATACTTTTTCGAAAATCACAATAAATTTACTTCAATTTACTATGAAAAATATTGCAGGGGAAAAATTTGTGTTATTTTGCTAGGTAGTTAGTAATCGGTGCTTCTAGTGGCCCGGCCATAATGATTGCAAAATACACAACATTATTATATTCTGTGTTTTTGTAAATATACATTAAAAAAAACAAACAACACTAGAGCTAAATTAAAGCAGATAATCCGCTTAAATTAATTAAAAGACACACGGCTCGGAAATGAACTTGAAGTCAAAATTATTGATAAATCAAACGAATAATTGCTATTTCTTGTTAAAATAACATTTCAATTATAGTATATGATCTCTTTCAGTGAGGTGGATTCCACCTCATATTCCGTGGATTCCATGTCATCTTAGACAACAGTTTAACTGTCGCTGAAGTTATAACATACGTAACGTCGATTTCAGGCGGATAGTGGAAAATGGAAAAACAATTGATCTTTTTTAAAAGCACACACGCACACGTATACAGATATGCCATTGGTATTTTTATTTAACCTCTTGTATATATATTTTGAAACGTTAAAAATTTCAATTTATTATCTTAAAATGTTTTAAATTAAATGTAGGCTTATATACTAAATGTGGCATTAACACCTAAAAAGACATCTAACAAGATAAATGGAACTGTAAATCCTCATCAATTTTATATCAAGAGTTCTTATATCTTTTATAGAATACAAAGCGGTGCAAACGCAGAGTGGGACGAATGTGTGAGGGAAGATTAGTATCACAATGGCTTTTGTGAGACACAAGTAATATGTATTAAATATAGCATATCTAATATTGCTGATTTCACTTTGGGATATGATTTATATACTTACAAATAATATTTAGAGGCCAGTTGTGGTGCAGGGGCACAAGTGTGTGTAAACGTAGCGGATATATAGGGTTCAATTTCTACTCGACTCAATAAAATATCTAATATTTTCATTTCCTCGCTCTGGTAACGGAGACTCCGTTACTCAACACGCAATGTCTCTAGAATTCAGCGAAGTGGGGAGCGGAGTGTCCCAACACTTAGCTCCCTTCAGATATTTGTAATAAAAATATTCATTAAGCTTTAGTTTACGTAATACTCTAAATTATTATATTACGTTTGTTAAACGCCGTTGACTTATTTATGTTGATTGATGTCATTCCAATTTTATTTATCAAAATAGAAACATTTATAGCTTATTGTAGCCATGTCATATTTATATTTTTTGCTTTGGCAAGATTAAATTCTTATTATATTTTTTTTCAGTTTCACGCTGTGTCCCGCACTTTGCAGAGTAGACAGAGGGAACCTAGTGTTAAGATACTGCGTTCCCCACTTTCTGCCGAGTTCTGGAGGTATAGCGTGTTGAGTGGTAGAACTAAACGCCGCAAAATAAATTTGAAAGTATTATAAATAGAAAGTCTAATAATGTATCTCAAAGCAATGTTAAAAATATTTTATTTAAAACTAAAAATAAATTTTGTTTCAAGCCCCTTCTGTTATGTTAATTAAAATTTTTGAAAATCTAGGTCGCATACATATATTTAATAGTAATGAATGTATGAGCGTAGTTCGTAGTACACAAGACAATTCTTGTTTCGTAATGCAAATTTATATAATTGATATATTATTTAACTTAAGCTGCTTCTAACCACTTAATATTGGTTTATTAATTTTCTTGGGAAACGGAAACTTTTACTATGACTATAAAGTTATACCACACGGGAGCCATTCATATAACTTTAATCAAATTTATCAAAACAAAATATATCTTCATATATTAACGATAATTAAAAGTATAATAATCATCCAAAGCAATTAAATCACAAGTTCAACCGGCCACAATCTAAGTGGCAACTAAGTATTGCCGTTTCTCTTTCGGGCGTAGCAAGCGCTACGTGTGCGCTACGAGCACGGCTGAACGAATATACAAGTGTATCAGCGTTCGGCTTCACTTCCGGCCGTGTGGCCGAGTTTCGTAGCGAACGGAAGATATCTCCGGGGAATCCAGTGTGTTGTCGTATACACAGGTATGTAAGTCCCATCAATAATCCTGGGCAAATACACATTCAATAAAATTGAATCTGGCGTATCAGTGAGTTGTAATATGAAATATATCGTATTATTTTTTTTAAGGTATTTGCAAATGTTATTTTGTATATTTGTTTTTGTAACCGTAATACTTATTGGTTAAATGTTCATGTTTAATATATTAAGAAGTATATGTTTAATTATAATTAAACATTAGGCTCAATGTGATAAGCGGCGAAAATTAATCAATTATTGCTACAGCCACGGTACGGCTATTGATTTTGTATACGCACTGTAATTAACCTTAGATGATAGATTAACGTTAAATATCCTAAATGTATTTTTACAATGCCATGGCACTGTTATTTTTTATCCGATTGGGTAACGCAAAAGAGTATAAAATTTTCAGTCTATATTCAGATTTAGATTTTATTTTTATGTCAATCGATTCTTCCTAACAATGTGAGTTTCACTAACGACATAACAATAATCAAAATTCGCTGCGGCGCCAATCAGACTCTATATAATATCAATTTCTACGTTTCATATGCTGCTTTTCCACTTAATAACATAAAGAGTATCGCTGAATCTGGCATTGCACCGTTTAAATTTTTAATTTTACAATCTCTATTTGTCAGTTAGACAAAGATAAAAGAATCTAGATGTATAACTTGGTTCTCAACTTTTCGCAATTACGAAAATTAAATAACACACACTAGCAAGCAATAGTGAAATAGGTGTCTGTTAAAATAATATGATGGGAATCGAATTTGAGGTCTATAAATAATCATAAAGTTTTAAATGTAAAATATTCTGGAAATAATTTAAGACTTATATTACTCTGATCTAGGTACTTATATAATATTGAAATTTGAAAGCATAACCGAAACCCGGTGAGATTTAATCAAATGTGATAAGAAAATTGGGTGTACCTTTTATTGGGTAAAATTCAATTTTGTTTTTAGGATGGTAATTTAAAGCTTATATTCCCTTTTATTATATCTACTCGAACATATATTTCTGATGATATTGTATAAGGAGATGGGAGTATAAGCGGCCATCTTGGTGCAGGGGGATAAAGTTAAAGATTCGATCCCTACTCTATTAAATAAATCACTTTCATTTTTCTCTGACAAGACAAAAGACTTATCATTACGTATTGAGTGACTTCCGCCACGGAACGTCTTCATTTATGGCAGAAAGCGTGAAGCCCTGCTGCATGAAGGGTGTGACTGTAAGGTGACGGTTGTGGGTTTGATCTCCGCCCAATGAATGAATGAATTATTATTTATTAAAAAAAATCAAATTAAATCAGCTTCACGCCGTATCCTGCACACATCAGGGCAGGCAGAGGAAACCTAGTGTTCAGACACCCTATTTCCCACTTTCTGCCGAATTCTGGATGCATTGCGTGTTGAATGGCAGAACTCAACGCCACGCTTTGCCTCGACACCAGAGCGAAGAAATGGAAATATAAACGTAAATAAATATTTCACTTCCTCGAGTGGGGATCGAACCCACAACCGTCGCGATAGAGTCACACAATTGTGCCGCAGCGCTACGACGGCCTAAATTATTTATTAATATTTTAATTTCTTCGTTCTGGATCTAAGGCAAAAGCCCTGAATGCCTCGACAAATTCGGCGGAGAACGGAGAGTTTTAACAGTAGGTTCCCTCCACCAACCCTAATGTGTGCGAGATGCAACGTGAAAAAAAGCATTATAAAATATTTCTATCTACAAGAAAACCTCAAATAATACGTTTAGAGTCAGTCTGAACCAGCATTATTATCGTCTTGACAAATTTGTTTATGAGCCTCCTTACAACTTTTATGGCGCTACGTAGTTCAGACTGTAATTCTTCGTAACGACACTGTCATCCGATTCAATTACCTGTTTGTGACCTTTAAATATTTGTGATTTTTACTTTTAAAATGTATCCATGTTATAAATGAATTTATTTCTAAAATATTTTAAATTTATGTGAAGTATAAAAAGTTTGCATAAGAGTGGTGAGACGTAGTCGTCGCAAATTTTAAACGTAATTATATCAAGCTCACGGTAGAATTAAATAGCTTTAATATATATTACATTCCATAAATAAACACAAAATAAGAAAATGGACAGCAGAGTGACGTTTTGGATACACATTACTCTGCTGTTTATTTTATTTCTTCCACTCTCTGTACATATCTCACAAAGTAATGAATACGAGAAGAACGTAGAGAACGTAGAAAGAACGAGAACGAGAGAACGTAGAGACAAAATCTAGAACAATTTGGTTATTTCAATCCCAAAAATCTACAAAATAAAAATTATTAAGATTAGAGAGAGGAAGGTGATTTATGACTATTTATTTTTCAATGGATAAAATTTTTCAACAGTTTTTACTTTACTAAAAAAAGCGCATTGGCAAATTTTGTAGGTTATTTTAAATGTATTGCAGCAATATTTTACTCTCGGAGGTGGACTGTGCCAACATGGTGCCACACGCTGTGTTATATCTACGATTTCAGATATCAAAATTGGTACAAGTTTTCATAAAGCTTTCCAAGTGAAGTTTTTGATAAACTATAAAATATTGCGGTAATATAAAATATTTGTATAAGATATATATAAATTATTTCGCTTCGCCCGCTTGTCTGGATGCGCTATATAATTACGTCTTTAACCATTGAAAATAATATAGCAATCTTTATTTAAATATAGATTGCTATATACTTTTCGTAGACAAACTAATGTCCTGAGTTCATAAAAAATACAATAACTTTTTTAATGAACCGATTTTGATGAAACAAACTTTAGAAGATAAGTTGAGTTAAAACAAAGCAATTGGTAAAAGTTTGAGTAAACCGGTAGAGTAAAAGTAAATCGGTTCAGTACTTTCGAAGATTAGCGTGACCACACAGACAGACAGACAGACAAGAAATTAAAAAAATATATTTTTGCTTTCTATTATTATATATCTTTATATTATCTTTTTAAGTGTCCCTCTATCCATTTCAGTCAAAAATTATATATGTACAGACAAAATATTTTTAAAGTTTCATTATATATAGAGATGAACTTAACAAAAAAATAAGCAAAAGCGAAATATAATATTTATTTAACCTTATTTAAATAAAGAATCATAATCTATATAATAATCATGACACAAAGATATTATTACAAATCCTTTTACATTTTTATTTTATCCAATAAAAATCAGCAGAGAGTACCCGACCGTCTAACATGAAAAATCAATATCAATTAAAGTTTAAGGCGATTTACGTTCCACAGAGGTAATATTTCTACGACTCATGTATTGGTATATTTTTCGGATTTAGAACTAAATTTAAGTTTATTTCTAGTTATATGTCTTATGTTCTTTAATGGTGATTATATCTTTACATATTAATAAAATAAAAGTGAGTGTCTGTGATTTCACAATATCCTTGTTTTTTTAACGCGACAAGAGCACGATACTAAAACATGAACAAACTATTATACTTTTTTGAGTTATCCGAGCTAATCTCCAGACAGCTGAACCGATTTTTATGGGAATATCATTGGAAGATAGAGTTGGCTGTGGAGCAATATATTAGTTACTTTTTATTTGGAGATTCTTTCGCCTACCTAAAGAGATTATAATAACTAAACTATTCTATTAAATACGGCGAATTTTGCGAGTAAAAGCAAATAAAATCACAAAAGGCTTAGACTACGATTTATTAAGTTTGTAAAACACTTAATAAACAATAATAATCTGTATCAAGATAAGCATACTGGAATGAATAACAAAATTTGCTCTAAATACAATTAAATAATATTAAATAAATATTACTATAGCTCAAGCAGGCGAAGCCGCTCGGGGGCCGTTAGTACTAATATAAATGTATGTATATATGTAATTGATACTGACTTTAGTTTGAAGTTAAAAAATAGTCTGCCGCTGTTTTAAAGCATCAAGCGGAATTTTCCCGGTCCCGAGCTCGACACTTTTACAGAGAATAAAAGAAACAATCAGCATGTGTCACACACACACATCGCACAAGCTCCCACACATCGCTTATGAACCTTCAACTTTGCGCTCGTATTTTAATTTCAACAAAAGTGTAAAGTACTTTCTCCTTTATACAAAATGAAGCTTAGATAAAGTGTTATGTTTTTTCATGCAATAGTATATATACGAAATAATATTCATCCTTCAACACATTAAAAAATTAGAGAAAGAATCAGTCAAGTGCGACCCGTCGAAGGTTCCGTTATAAATTAACTACAAACATAAGTTTGTAATGGTTTCCTTCTTTGAAACTGCTATAAATTTTCATATTTTGGATTTTTCTCTTTATTTGTATTGTGTGATGGCACTTCGTGCCACGTGTCGTTGGTGGCCACAAATTTTATACAAATTGCAGTAAAAACGATGCCCAGATGCTCGTGTCATTTGATTGTGTTCATGTAGAAGCTAGAATTCTTCTGTACTTCAAGGGACCGTATACCTGAATATCTCATATTAATTTCAGCCTGACAACCCCACACGATCTTGTGAGAAATGGTCTAGAAAGATAGACAGACGGACAACAAATTGATCTTGTAAAGTTTTTCTTTTGAAGTACGGAACTCTAAAAATGATCTCCAAAATATTTAGTAATACCATGTCAATATTTATAGAGAATAATTCAAGAGCGTTCATTTTATCAATTATAAGTTATATTTGCTCTAAATTGTATAAAATTATTTTTTAAAGCATTTAAAAGTGGTTTTTGCTTTTTTTTTTACTTTAAATTCAGTTAGTGTGCCACAATCAGACAATATTACATTAGTAAAATATTAATTCTAGAAAACATGCATCATAGAATTTAAATCCATACTTATAAAAAAACCATAACTGATCGTTTTTCCGTTTAAACATATTAATGTAACAAAACTCAAAACAATTATTTTTTAAATTTTAGTCTGTTTATCTATGCGTTTGTTCGCGCCAATCTTAGAAACGGCTTAAACAATCTGAATACAGTTTTCACTTTTGAATTCTGGCAAGCTTCCGTTAACATTTAGTTATTTTATTGTAGATTGAGAACCGATTGTAGGTTCATGAATAAAAAAGTTATATCATTTTAAAGTATGTGTGTTGGGCGATAAAATTGCTACTTTACAACGAAGCACTTTTTTAAATATCAATAAATTACTAAAAGATTTAAATTACAATTTACCTAGTACATTTCAGTATAGATAAGCATACTAAAATCATTAATATTTTTTACTTAAATACATTTAAATAAATGTTCGTGTAGTTCAAGTGGGTGAAGTCGCGCGGGGCTTCTAGTCAATCATAAAAGTGAAATCTCATTTAAAGAATAAATGAATAGATGCATATAGTGGCAGTCAATATCATATAGTATATACTGGGGAACCGTGAGACGTATTTAATATAGTTATTATTAGTAGAAGCAGCAAGGCCGGTAAAAGAATGCGTTAAGACAAAAGATAAGATGCTTTCATTGCGTAATAAAATTATAATTATTAGAAAAGTTAATTATGATCGCAACTCAACTGGAACTTTATACTATAATAAAAAATTTTAGTCTTCGCTCCAAATAGCTCAGATTTTATATTGTTCCCAGTTCAAATTTATCTTATATCGAAATATATACAACACAACTCTTTGATGCTTCCACTAGCGCGGTCGCCACAAGAGTGATCGGCAGCTAATTTAAATGTCAATAAAATTATAAAACGTATTAAATGTTTAATACACATTTGACTACTTCCGGTATAATCGATTTTAATAATTCAAGTTAATAATATGATGATAGAAAAGAAGAGATTGTGTGGGATAAAAAACATCGAGATATCATCAAGATTTAGGATTCTCCAATGTAAGTTGACTTCATGTCTATAGAACCAATCATATTCACGTTTTTTTACAGATTATATTATTTTCTTTTTTTTTTATAATTAATGCCTCAAGAACTCGGCAGAAAGTGGGGAACGGAGTGTCTTAACACTAGTTTCCTTCTGTCTACCCTGCTATGTGCGGGATACAGAGTGAAGCTAAAAAAAAATTAATAATAAAAAAATAAGTGACAATCAAACCAACAAATTGTTTCATGCCAAGGAAATAATTTAAATAATAATTTATGCGCGATCACTGTATAATTCTGTAGTAAACTAACGAATCGCATTTATAATACAAAAGTTTTCTTTGTAAAAGAAAGTTTTATATTCTTCAGCTTTCCACAATAAACCATCGAAAAGGAAAATAAAAACATATTTACATTTTCAGGTTATAAAAAATGTTTTTTGAACTGAGACCAGATTGATTTTAAAATATTAGAAAGTAGAAAACAAAATCTTTTGAAATTTTTGTATAATGTGTGGTTCCAATTATAAATCCTCAAGAAGTTAATTTAAGATAGCACAAGATATTTTTTTAAAGGTTTAAAATAATTTATTTACCATTAAATTATTAATAAATGCCTAACACCAATAAATTGTATAAGAGTATTTATAAATTTTTCCTACAATAGCCTTAGAAATATGTAGAACTTTGACCATAACTTTTTATGCATTGCTTATATGCTTTCGTAAAATATTTGACCACACGATCCGTATGGGTCAAATATTTTACGAATAACCAAACCAACCAATTACGGAATAATAGAAATATTTTGGTATATAAAAGCCGAACAGTACTAAGTACTCTTGCTCATACATACGAGTATATCGGTCAACAATCTGTACTTAAGCGGGTAAAAATTCTCAAAGGTAATATAAAAATCTTTCAATCGCTTGGACGGAGTTCACGGAGGTAGGTAAATTTTCTTTTACTATATTAATTTATATTGAATGTTTTATATTTTTGTTATGATGGGAAGGTTTGAGCTTACACACTATTTTGAGGAGAGATTACACACTGTGTACCACACGTAACAAAGAATAAATTATTTCCATCACTTATTCGGTTTCATAATATTCTTCTTACATGCGGGTGAAGAACTCACTGTTTTACCACTATCATTATTCCGTCAAGCCATCTTTATGCGTGCATTATTATTTATATACAGTTACATTATTTAAAGTAATATAATTACAAATTTTCTTTTTTATATTTTCCGCAAAAAATATGTTGCTTCTAATGAAACTTCTAAGAAGTTGTTTGTGACATTTTTTTATAGCTCCTGTCAAATATCTTGTTACTTAGTACTCGCCCGCCCTATTCATGATTGTACATCTATAAAAATGTTACTTCATTTAATTGCATCGATCTATTTTCGTAGTAAAAGAGGCTTTATGGAGGTATACATCTTAGAAGAGATGTGTAATAAGACTTTCAAAATGTAATATTTATTAATAAGCTCCAGTATGTTTCATATATTATTGGGTCGAGTTAAAAAATTATAGCCAAATTATTCTAATCTTCACAAGCATCACTTAATATCTGAATTGACTTTTAGTTTTACAAACTTAATGTTTTTTGCTTCAGCTGTAAACGCTGTAACTCACGCGGAGACCAGTGTTGAGACACTCCGCTTCAGATTTTTCGCCAAATTCTGGAGACATTGCGTGTTGGGCGGCATAACTCAACGCCGCGCTTTTAACCAAATGTCATTGCATTAGTAAAATAATTCACTTTGGAATTTACACGCAAACGACCGAAAAAAACTAAGCTACATAATTCTAATGCTGAAGAGTAGTAGAGTACTGTCCTCGTTCTATTTCTTGCTTTTTTTATTAAAAATATAAAAAGTGGAGAATGCTTAAGGCTAATATTAATAAAATTAAAATTAATATATGCGGAACATTCGGGCCTTTTACGGCGCGGTTAGCAGTTTATACGGATTTCTATGCAAATGAATCTCTCGTGAGGATTGGTCAGAGAGTAGGCCTCGTGTTTGCATATTGTATAAAACCGCAAAATCATAAAGCAACTGCAATGCGGCGAAAACAAGGTACATTTTTAGTATTACAAATTGTTGCTAAATGCCGTGTCTATTTATAATTTGAATTTTATAACAAGATTTATAAGCAATATCTTATGTCGTAAAGGCCAGTCGTGGCGTAGGAGCATACACTGTGACTGTAAACATGACAGGTTGTGAGTTCGATTATCACTTGAGGAAATAAAATATTTAATATTTTAATGTCTTTGCTCTGGTATCGAGGTAAAACGCTTCGTTGAATTCCGTCACTCAACACGCAATGCCTCCAGAATTCTGCGGAAAATGGGGAACAGAGAGTCTTAACGCTAGGTTCCCTCTGCCTACCGTCTTGTGTGTGTGGGATACAGCAAGACGCTACAAAAGCTGGAAGTTTCCGCACAAACTAGAATATACATATTTATTATGATAAATGACTCTACCTTGCTATTTTACAAATGATGGTTGTGTACCCCTTGCCGTATGACTAATTCAGCTTATTTGAAGGTCCATGGCCTACTTACGTCTATTAACTCCAACTGGTTAATTGGTAACACGGTCACCAGTTATACTTGAAACGACTTTCGCTTTTGGTATTTTGTAATTGTACGGTCTAATAATTTTTTGAGTATCGTCTTTGAAACATTTTGTAATTTATTTGAAGTTTGCATTAAAAATTAATTGAAGTAGGTATTTTTTATTAAAAGTATTGCAAAAAAGGGTAATACAAATGAGATCTCATATAGCAAAATTTAAAAGCTTATATATTTTTTTATATACAAATCAGCTTCAATGTGAAGACCTTCTGTTGAATTTTTCGAGGCAATGCATTAGGGGAACTCAACGCAGGGCTGTTTCCTGGATGCCAGAGTAAAGAAATGAATCCTCGAGTGATTTTCGAACCCACATACGCCGCGTTACACTCACACCCTTGTGCCTCTGCGCCACTATTGGCTTCACGCTCATTAATAGCATAAGAACCTAAATATAACTTAAAGTATGGTTCATGGCTTTTTATTTTAAAAAGTGTGACATTTTCCAGTCAATGGCAAGCATGATATGCGATACGGCGTTGCGTTGATTCTACGGTGTTTGATACATTATTTATAGTTCGTAGCAGCACGCCGTGAAAAGCTCGTAGTACGTAGCGTATATAGAAAGCACTTTTATATGCACTCCTCTACGAACGAATTGACAAAATCTTTACGGCTTCAATTGGAAATAGCTATTGGAATTTGGAAAAATATTCACGTTTTTAATATATTTTGTATACGTTTTTTACAAACAAAGAAAATTTTTATTAAAAAACTGATGAAGTCCGACACGTTTCTACACATTTTTTATAACATCAACTATAAATGTAAGTCTGTAATTATTTTTTCAATGAAATATATAAAAATTTTACTTTTCGAATTTTTTTCTTTATTTTTATTGTAAGTTCTCACTTCGTTCCAAATCTTATAACGCGGCGAATTACATACAAAATGCATTAAAAACAATGAATAAATGCTCGTACATTGTGATTAAGATGTTTCCGAATCTTCGTTTTTATGTGCTTCAAGGGACCTTACACCTGAATATTGGTTATTAATTACAGCATAATACTTCTACGCAATTTCGAAATAAGTGGTCTTGGCAGACGGACAGACAGACGAGCATCAAAGTGATCCCATAAGGGCTTCGTTTCCTTTTGGTGGTACGAAACTCTAAAAAATTAATTTTACTTTAGGTAATACAAATTTCACGAACCTTTTTTTATTTTATAATCAATATATTTTTTCCCATTTGCGTTGTTGGCAAGGGACTCAAATGAAATATCACTCCACTCCATTAAATTGCGCATGGGTGGCGGATTTCAACACTGTAATTTGTCTAAATAAATCGCAGTTACATACATATACGTTTTATACATAAACTTTAACTCCAATGTGACCTGGACCTACAATAAGGAGACAAAAAAAAACTAATGCTAAACTTTTCTTTAAGAATATATATACAAATTTGTATATATATATTCTTAATTCATAACAATAATTTATCTAAAAACTTTAAGTAATAGTATCAATAAAAAGAAATAAAATTCCCATTAGCACCCGATCTAAGATCGGTGTTGAAGGGTCGTTTATCTTATTAAACAGTTTTCAAGTACGTACTTAGAGAAGTTTTATCGTTTCGCAATTTATACTTATATTTTTATTTATATGCTTATTTTTAATCAAATAGAATTGGGCCAATCGTAGCGCACAAGCGTGGTACTGTTAACGCGACAGATCGTGGGTGGGTGTAGGTTTGAGTGCCACTCAAAAAATAGTTTTTTTAGCTTATATTTTAGGAAGCCACACTCCGTTCTTTGCTATATTTTCGCTTTGAGACATCAAAAGCACAAAAGTCTAAAGCAATGACGTTATTTTCAAAACCTACGTCTAAGCTATGAATTTTTTTTAAAGTTGAGTTTGAAATATTTTGTTCTATATGCTGCTCCCGTATAAGGAGCGCAGACAATTTGACACTATAAATTACAATTTCTATAAAATAATAGACACTAATCTATTCATTTATATTTTAGGTTCCCTCTGCCTACCCTGCTGTGTGCGAGATACAGCGTGAAGCTGATTTTTAAATTTTCTAAAATCTAATAATATACGAATAAAAGTTTCCATAAAAAGAGAAAGAAAAATTAATATAATTTGATTAATATTGTATTCTAAGTATGAAATAACACTTTAATTTAGCATATAAAAATATGCAAATATATTTTTTTAAACAAAGGCCACATACAAATATTCAGCGGAAGTGTATTTTGTACTTTAATTAATGAGCAGCGATGACAGTATTGGTATGCAATTATTATATGCAGTCCATGTTATGTTAAATATGACCTAATTTTCACTTTGTTGAGAAGATCATTTGCATAATCGATATTCCAGTTTTCATATATGAAAATATAAAATATAAAGCAGATTAAATTTTAAAAAAATCGATTTTTTTAATAAATAAGATATTTTTTATAAATTATAAATAATAGGCTATAGTAAGAAGCTTACCAATATAATAAGTAATAAATAATTAAATCATTTGAAATTTAATAATAAATATTTCAATGATAATAACATTACAAATAGTACAGCTATTTGAAGTACAGCTATGTGCTAATATTGGGCTTGTAATATTCAGAGAGCTTGCGGTTAAATCAAGTGAATCCCTTTATTGGTAGACGATATTAACGTTAGTTAGTAAACGTTTATCTATGGTAAGTTGTATCCAAGTACATAATTAAATACAGACTTGTTACTAGATATTGCCTATCATTACTCTATCCACTGATAATAGGATATTAAAAACAATATATAAAATATATAACTTGCTTTATTAAATAATACTTTTTAGAAAATCGGCTAAATCATATTCTTAATATATTTTCTAAAAAATTGTTTTCTTACCTAAGTGTGGAGTGTATAAAAATAATAGAATACTTTAAAAATTTTAAGAACATAGCTAAGGCACCGTTAATCCTGTTACAGGCAGCAATATGCCTTTCTGTGTCTTCAGTCTCTGCCGAACATGCTTCCCAAATATACCATTTCATTCACTTATTCTAATATCTTACCATTTAGACTGATCTTGCATTCTCTATCTTTCAAGTACTAGAAGCCTTGTCTTACTCGCATTCAAGATTAGATCATTACTTTCACACCTTTCTTTCAGAGTGTAATGAGGTTAGAACTAACTATACCTATGTTATTACCTATATCATTGCTGGATAAACTAAATAACAGCAGGAATAAATCTTAACACGAACAAAAGGTGTAGTATATGAATGAAATTGAGCCGCTTTCATGTAGGAATTTATAAAAATGTTGGTAGAAAATATATTAGAAAAAGGTTTCCACGTGATTACTTAAATTCCATATTGGCTTTGTGCGTTACAGAAAGGAAAAAGCATTCTTTATAATAAAAAGTAAAGTAATATTTTTCATCAAGTTCATAATAACCGCTCCAGGCATCCACTTATAAGTAATTTTATTTTTCATAAAATTCATTCATTTCTATCCACCAGAACATTTTATTTTTACAATTCTCTTATCTTATGTAGTAATGACGTATATACTGATATACCACCCTGTTCAAAAAGTAAGGTGACTTTGTATTTTTAAGAAAAAATATTTATTTATTTATCAATATTTATGTTGTCCCCTTCAAAGTAATCCCCCTCAGATACAATACACTTATGCCAACG
>DWGR01001190.1:0-17125 GCA_018247715.1 Heliconius burneyi
CTCGTGTGCAGGCCCATGCTATATTTATTGGTAGTTTAGGAGATGAAGCTAACATGTAAGTATATAATATATAGATATAATTGCGCTATTATATAACTACTCCACAGTAGTATGTGTTTGACTTTTCGCACCATATCATACAAACTTTAAAATGTGAGGAATTAAGACTCTTTATATTATGTTCTTTCTGCCTATCAGGCGAGCTTGATACATACAATTATAAGAAAGTATAATGTAGTTGCGTACGATTCATATCAAAATAATTTATAATAAACTTTATATATTTTTAAAAAGTGTAAATTAGGTTTATAATTCAACATTTTAATATAAATAGTATTTTCAATATAAAACAAATTAAGTCAAAGTATATTAATGTTATTGTTCTATTCTTTAATTTATCCATACATTTATTTAAATGAAATTAACTCTATTCTTATCTTTGTATTCCAGGCTTCTTCGCAGATTACCAGTTGGCCACGCGCACGTGTGCATGGACGTTGCATCGTTACCTCATATAATGCAACAGATATTTGCGTCTTCTCTTCTACAGAACTCATAGAATCATATTCATTTTACATAAAACCAATATGCTGCGTATACACATGAATGAATCATACAGAATCAAATACAGCAATCTACCTTTTATTTTTCATAGTAAACGGTAAAATTAAATAATTTTGTCAATAGTTTTTTAATAATTGATTAGTTTTTTTATTATCTTAATAATATTATAAATGTGTTATAATATCTTGATTGTGGTCCAATAACAGGTAATTGTTCAAAACTTGCAGGAACTTGCGGTTGTAAACATATGTTTTTTGTTTTTTTTTTCTAAATATTACCTGAGTGGAGATAGCTTTATTTGCTTCCTTATGATTCATATACTAGCCAAATATTCCATATTTACATTTACATTGTATTTGTAGATGAATTGTTAATGAATAAATTATTAATAACTAAAGTAAAACATGTAGGTTAATATAAATTGTTCTGTGTTATTTTTAAAATATTTTTTAAATTTTGCACAATGTGTGTTTTGAACACTGGTACCATATTAAGATGATATTAATTTTATTTATTAAGTGATTTTATTTAGCGACCAGCTCGCGGCTTCGTTCGCTTGAACTACACAATTATTTGTGTGACTATCTGAATTTCTGTCTTATTCCTGTTTTATAACAATTTTGTCGTATAAAAAATTATATTGATATAACTTATTAATTTATGATTCCGATTTTAAATAAAACAAACTTAAATGATAAGAAAAGATCGCCAAGATACAAAAATATAAACAGCATTTAAATCGGTAAAGCTTTTACTGAGATTAGCGTGCAAATGCACACACGAACAGTCTAACGAACCGACATTTAAAGAATATATTTCTAGAGTTCAATTACATTGATGCCAATATTTTTTTTTATATATGTTCCATGTACAGACAGCAATCAGTTACGATTTTATTATATGTATACATTATACATAATTTTGTATGAAATCTTGTATGAAATCACTAATTAATAGTTATAGATATAATTCACTTGTCTTAGGTGTTTGACATATAGATAAGAACTAGGTAATAGGACGATATGCCTATGGATATATATTTACCTTGTGAAATTTGTGAATGAAACACAACACAAAAAAAAAATAGGGTAAATGTACTTTATATATTTAGACAAATGATAAAAACACAAGAGGAAAGGCAATAACGGGTATATTATTCCAAAAATAATTTTATATGTAACTATTATAAGTGTCGAACTTTAAAAAATAATTTTTAATTTCATATAAGTAACTACATCTGTTTTTTTTTTGCTTGAATTTACCACATTTTTTTGTCTCTATATATTGTAAAAGAATATTATATGCATATATTGTTAATTGACATATAATGATGCTTATTATTCAAATATTACGCTGTAATACGGTCTGGGTATGGAAAGGTCGCAGTTCGTTTATACTTTTTAATATTATAACTTGTGTTATGTTAATTATTTAGTACATATTCTTTTATATAAAGATACAAAAGTTATCTTATCACCAAGGTTTCTTTGATAATGAATTGTTAAGATATAAATAATTGAAAAACGTAGGTACATAGATAATGCCAATGGTGTTACAAATGTAGGTGTTACATAGAAAACCATAAGCAAATTTTTAAGCGTTTTCTAAAAGAGTAAACTGAAAGATAGAATATATAATGCAAGTAATTTAACAAATTAATATGTAAAATCTATTTAGAAAATATCCACCTAAGATATATTTAAAATTTAATATATAAGGTGAATTCATATCTTCAATAGAAATGAAAATGTTCAATTTTACAATTATTATAAGTGCTCAACCACCAAGTTTTTTATGTTATTAATGATTTTCTTAACAAGATCATAATTTTGCTATTTTTTTAATAAAATATAAATTTCTATAGAAATTATAATTATAAAACTAAACAACTCTTAAGTTTAGTGCCATTTCCATGTTTGTTATAAGAAAATATGTATTTATTTTATGAATAAATATGCTTAACTCTTTTTTTAACTAAAAAAAAAATGTTCACTTAAGTTATTTTTCTTTATTATGAATTTTAAAAGGAAACTCATTATACATAACTAAGATTTCTTAAAAGAAATTCATATAATTGCAAAAAAAAAGTAAACTTTAGTTAGAGCAATAATTAACTTAAATAAATTTCTAATTTCTTCGGTAATGTTAAAGAAAGCGTCGGAGAACCCCGGCGTAAGACACTCTGTTCCCTATTTACCGGTCCCCACCGAATTCTGAAGGCTTTGCATGTTGAGTGGTGGAACTCAACGCCGCGCTTTGCTCCGACACCAGAGCGAAGGCGGAGAAATAAAAATATAAATACAAGTGAACACACTCCAGTTCCTCGAGTGGGGATCGAACCCACAACCGTTGCGTTATAGTCACACTCTTCGACGACGTCAATAGTGTATAATAAATTATAGAAATAAATAGAAAACTTAATAAACCTCGAACCCAGAACTAGTTATTTCTATATTTCCAAATGGTATTTCAATATTTTACATTGGAACGTGAGATCCTTGACACGTTTTATGGTATTTGTTAAATGGACTTGACCCAACTTAGTAAAAGTGGGTGTGGTTTAAATTTATAGAAATAAATGATAATAACAAAAATTCTTTTGGCAATAATAATAAAAGAAATTAGATCTAGATACTAACATTCTAGATTAAAATTAAGAATAATATTATATTTTAGTTCATAATGGTTGTCACTCAACTAACTTATGAACTAAATTAAAATATTGTTTATTTTTTAGTTTATTTACGCAATGTAATCATTTTAAATATTCTACTTGACACTCTTTTTTCTACTTCCGATCAAAGAAAAGAGCAGTTATAGTTAAATTTATAACGAGAAAAAATAATTAACTACAGAAAAATATGAAAATGGCTAAAAATTTGTTTACTTTTTGCTGATTTCCAAAAAAGTTACATTGCTGTTTGACGTAAGTCCACCACAATTTTTTTTATTTAAGCTTAATTTCCTCATGAAAATCGAATCCTCATTGCGAGCTTGGGCTGATCTAGTAAACTTCATTAGAGTTACCTAGATTTAGATTTTCTGTAAACATTTACATTTTCTCGAATAGGTCAATCTCGTGCAACTCAGCCTTGGCCCCATTCTCGGTTCCGAATGCTCTAATCCTGTCTAATGATTATGGCCGAGGTAGAGCGGAGCTTTCGATTCATTATTCTTTATTAACGGTTAATGCTTTGCGGGTGCTTATCCCGGGAGAACGGTTTCTTGGTCATGTTGATGGTAGTAGTTTTCTTATTTCTATTTATATTGTAATATCCCGGAGAATAGAAACTTTTTGTTATTTTCAGTTTAGTATACTTATGCTATATAGTGTTGAATTGTGTAGGGATTACAATGTAATGTATTTATTAGTAAAGAAGAAGAAAATATTAATTATATTTGAAATATAAGATAAAATAAACTGATAATTTCTTCATATTAAAGCTTCCTTGAAAATAATTACAAAAAAAGACGAAAAAACAATAAAATGATCAATTTGTATAATATGGAGGCGCCGGGTATCGATCCCGGTACCTCTCGCATGCTAAGCGAGCGCTCTACCATCTGAGCTACGCCCCCTCTTACCACGTAGGCAACATTTTATCAAGAGAATTCAACAATTCATGCTTCCATGTTATAATTTCATATTCAGCTTCTATTAGCACAAGATCCCAGAGCTGCCAGACCTATGTCATTTTAGCAAAGCTGAAATTTTGACGTCTAGTAGTCTAATATGCAGTGAAGACAGTATGCCTATTCACTAACTTGAAAGTGGCGACGTTTTAGAGGTAGCTCCAAATAACGGTTTACCTCTGTCTGGAAAGATTATTGAGCAATTGGATTGGTGTGAGTGCTTATGAGGGTTCTGAAAATAGTCCATAAATAATGTATTTAAAATTAAAGCTTGATAGTGAAGCGTCATTTTCCTCAACTTTAAACAAATTTTAGGACGTCTGATAGAGGTAAAAGCCCTTGTAAAGGGCCTGATAATAAATATATTTCTTTGTTTACATTATTCTTCAAAACATATTTAAAACCGATCGTTTCTAATTTAACATAGCTGCTGGACGTGTACTCTATGTTGGCGCTATCTCTGAAAGGTCCGTATTTTACTTTCAAGTTAGAGAGTATGCATACAGTCTAAACTACATATCAGACTATTAATCCTCAAAATTTCAGCTTTGCGAAAATGGTGTAAGTCTTGGGGCCCTAGGATCTCAGTCTATATGTTATTATTTAACAGTTTTTAGCTTTAAATCTGAATTAACGCTAGTTCTAATAAATATATGTATATAAGGTACTATATATAAAAGGATTATTTATTACTAATAGAAAGCTGAAAATGGAGTGTCTTGACTCTCTGCCTTGCTATATGGGAAAAGCTGTGAAGCTGTTTATTTATAAATAGGCTGAACGGCTAGTATGAGAATAGATCAATTTAAATAATACATTTTTAAATCCCACTTTATCTTCAAGTTCTTATTATTTATACATAGATATGCTTCAACAAATGATAATAATTCCTTCTCCACAGTGGAATAGAATCCACATCTATGAAGCTTACAGCGAGACTGCGCCACGACATCCACTACTATCAATGTATATTATTTAATATTGTATATTTATAAATGTCTTCTAAAAAATATCACAAACTGTCCTTGATCTCAAAGTGAGCGCTTACAAGAAAATTTGAGAAAAGTTCAGAATGATGTTCAGCCCTTGATGTTTAAGCGACATAGTTTTAATGAATCTTCTTTGAAAATATATTCAAGTTGGTAAAGTTTCGTCATCAACGTTTAGTAATTTCTTTTAATTTATATATTTTGCTTTACTTTTACACCATTAAATAATTTGTACTGAAAGTGTGAGTTTAGGGTCTGTGGTTTGTTGAAGTAGTTTAAAAATTATAAATCTAGTTATTGAGGCTGTCGAGGCGCATTCGTCAATGATTATATTTATTTATATATATTTTTGTTTTTACCTTCAAGCTGTATCCTGCACATATTCCCGTTAAGTCGGTAGAGGGAACTTGGGAACCTGAATAAAAGAAGAAAGAAAATTAAAAGTGTTAAGACACTCCGTTCACATTAATACACTTTCATTTCTTACTTTCTACCGAATTCTGGAGGCACTACATAATATCATAAGGTGCCTCCTAAAAATTGATTGCTGGCCAAAGAGTTCTATATCTATCTAAAAAACACGGGAATCAACTTTAACAAGTATAGTATAATATAAATGAAATAGAATAGTAGAGACAAAAAGGCGGTTTTCATTTGTTACGCAAACAATTTAATTTTGCGGGATCTGATCTGTATATTGTGTCTTTGGAACATCGTCATTGGCTTGAAATTTAAATTTCAACATGATTTTTTTTAAATTTTGTTTATTGTACGTATACCTGTAATGGTCCGTAACACTCCGTTCTCCACTTTCTGCCGAATTCTGGAGGCATTGCGTGTTGAGTGGCAGAATTCAACGCCGCACCGCCTCGACACCAGAGCGAAGAAATGGAAATATAAACGTAAATAAATATTACACTTCCTCGAGTGGATCGAACCCACAAACGTCGCGTTACAGTTACACCCTTGCCGCTGCGCCACGACGGCCTCTTACTTACTATATTTCTATTTTTTTTATTCTTCATGCGACTTAATGTGATGACAATAATTAATTTATTTGCCCAAGTTGGGTCGAATCTCATAAATCAGTTTCTCTCTCTCCCAAGTGATTAGCGTTATTTGACTAAATATGTACTTGTACGAGTATGTGTGACCAAATATGTGCGTATAGTATATATATATATATACATTTTTGGATAAAATTATTGTATTTTATAACTTTCTATGACGAATTGGCTTATATTGAATAATAATTTTTATACCGCCTCTCCATCCGTGAGGCCTTCATATAAGGCCAGTTGTGTCCGGTGGCACAAAATAAAATATTTAATAGGGAGGAATAAAATATTTAATATTAACATTTCTCCATTCTAGTATCATGGCAAAGTATTGCGGCATTAAGTTCCGCCACGCACAATTCCTCGAGACTTCGGTGAAGAGTGGAGAATGGATGTATCTTCCATCCTATGGGCTTGCCGAGAATTTATGCAAGTGGATCAAGGTCGCTGTCGACGGTTTCTGCTCCAAACTTATGCTCGTGGTCGCTGATGTTCCCCAAGGCTGCGTGCTGTCCCCTACGCTGTTTCTTCTGCATATCAATGACATGTTAGAGGAATCTAGCATTCATTGCTATGCGGATGATAGCACGGTGGACGCTATTTACTCCGGCCGTGCAAGTCTATCTCGGGAAAACGCTGAACAGTGCCGAAATAAACTTGTGTCTTCTGTTGAGACATCCCTCGAGAATGTCTCTTCACTCTCATGGGGTGAAAGGAACTTGGTTCAATTTAACCCCCTGAAGACTTGTGTCTTCAGGAGGTTAAATTGAACCAAGTTAACCAAGTTGAACCAAGTTTTCGCGTTAACCACTAAAAAAACCCCATTTATCGTATCGCCAGTCTTTCAGAACACCCCTCTTACAGCCGCGCCCAGTATCAGCATATTGGGCCTTAATGTTTCGAGTGACTGCCAGTATCGCGATCACCTGGAAAGCAAGGCCAAGTTGGCCTCCAAGAAACTGGGGGTCATCAACAGACTGAGACGGTACTTTACGCCAAAACACCATTTGGCTCTATATAGGGCCCAGGTTCGGCCTCATATGGAGTACTGTTCTCATCTCTGGGCTGGTGCACCTCAGTATCAGCTTGACCCATTTGATCGTATACAACGTAGAGCCGTTCGAATCATTAGGGATCCAATGAGCTGTGAAAGGCTTGACACTTTGGCTTTGCGTAGAGACGGCTCCTCACTGTGCGTTTTCTATCGCATTTATCATGGGGTGTTCTGAAGAACTGTTTGACCTGTTACCTGCCGCCGAATTTTCCAACCGCACATTACGTCACAAACTTAAATATCATCCACAACACCTGGATACGTGGTACTCTACTACTGTTCGGTTTCGTAGAAATTTCCTTCCACGCGCCACGGAACTGTGGAATGGCCTACCCGCGGCAGTGTTTCCAGGTCGATATGATATGGGTATCTTCAAAAAGCGCATCCACCTCCGCCTCCAAGACCGGCAACGCACCTGTAGCTCCTCTGGTATTTCACGGGGTCGTGGGCGGCGGTGATCACTTACCTTCAGGTGACCCGAACGCTCGTTTGCCTTTTTTTACCATAAAAAAAATCTTAACGGGAACGCAGTGTTTTAAAGTAATCACTTGGTTCCCAGGTTCCCTCTACCTACTCTGTTTTGACCAGAATATAGGGTATAAATACGATTTTGAATATTAAAGTGAATAAAAATAAAACATTTACTATCAATTATCTAAATAAATTCTAAGTAAAAATCCAATAACAAAATCTAAAGGTCGTCAATAACTCAACAGAGTTAAGCGTTTCCATAGAACTATACATTCAATATTGTATTCTATTAGCTTAAAAGGCTTTCACTGGAAACATTTTCATAATAAACACGTAACGCAGATTAACAGTTTAGATGTCAATTTGTATAATGGGCCATAAAATAAAGCTGGGAACCCGCAAGCTTATGACGTTACCGTGTTTGAATAAATTAAAAATTCAATTCTGTATCACGCTTTATCCCGCGTCTAACGTCTAATCGCCTAAAATATCTTATATTAATGATAAAACCCTCTGTTCTCCGTTTTTTTGGTTGGTTTGGAAACTGTGGAGTGGAGTTCAACATCGCTTTTTAATCTGGGTTTGGTGGGTGAAGTAGTCGCATTACTCTTACAGAAAAAACCATTTATATCGTTAACGTATCTTTGTAATTCGTTAAGTAATACTAAATACTGCGAAAGCAAACGTATATGATTAACTAAGTTCAAAAACGAATAGACTCGATCGTTTGTTTTTTTGTATGTATTTTTAAATTTGAATCCGCTATATGGTATACTGTTGTCACTTATTAAATATAGTCCTAATGGCATCTATAAAGTGCAGTTAGAAATTACTGAAACTGAATATCCTATAGTAATTTAGTAGACCATATAATAATAGTGCCAAATTGAAGATTTATCGTCCCCGACGACCGTTCTATTGGCGCACGTACTCTGTAAATTATTCGCTTAACACCTGATCATTGCGGTATTACCAAACATAATAAATGGCTGAACATGTATGTGGTCATTTGCTTAAAATACCTTTAACACAGTAAGATTATATTTGAAAATTTTCTAAATATACAATAGTCCTTCGCGTTAAACGTAAAACTTTAATTGGTTTAAGAATTTTGAGCTACATATACATGATGGTCACGAGATCGATTTTAACCTCTGTGGTCCGCCGCATAAAACGCTTTACATCTAAAATATACTACAAGGAGAACTGAGTATATTGAAATAATAAAAGAACGCAACAGTTGCATTAATATTGGAATACAAAGACTTAATATACTGAAGCGCCGCGTTGAGTTCCGCAACTCAACACGCAGTGCCTCAAGAATTCAGTCGAAAGTGGGGAATGGCAGTGCTTTAATGGACAACGGAGTGTCTTAAAACGAAGTTCTCAGGTTTCCTCTGTTGACCCAGTTGCGTGGGATACTGTTCGGTAGGCAGAGGAAGTATGGAATACAGCGTAAAGCAAAAAAATATAAACATTTCTCCGAGTAGGGATCAAACCCACTATCATCACGTTTACACTTCAACGCTGTTCAGTGTGCGACAATTTTTATGTATGACATAACTACTACTTTACTATAAATCTGTATGTAACAACTAGTATACGAGTAATAGAAGTACATCACAAGTAAGACCATTAGGCCGGTAGCCCATGCCATGCGATAAATTCCGCTAGCGAATTAAGGAAGCGCACCCTGAATTTGATATGCGTGGACCTTGACCTTTGTGGGAATCCTCTTATTTTAGAGCGAGTGGTTGTGGACAATTTATTGTATGAGATAATAATGTTACTGCTAAGAGATTTAATAGCTTAGTTCTAAATAATCTAAAGAAAAAGTGTAAATTTATTTAAAATATCGATGTGACAGATAACGGCAAAATATCCTTCGAGAGCGCAGTCTTGATGTTGCTGGAGTAAGGTCATGTCAAAGCAAAAGGACCCCCCGAATGCATGTATGAAGAGGCTGAGAGGTAATAATAGACGAGTGAAGGAGGTATGTTCAGTCCGTAGCTCGGTTCGTCGCCCCGTTCTCCGTGGTAACCCCGCTAGAGATAAAACGTGCAACTAAAGTAAAAATACACCGAGATCCACAGTGGATAAATGAGCCCATTTCTTTCTAATACTCTGACTAAAATTTGAACCCCCAATTATTATTATTATTTTATGGAAAAAGCATGGCAAACGAGCGTACGAGTCACCTGATAGTAAGTGATCACCGCCGCTCATGATACCTCGTAACACCAGAGGAGGTACTGGTGCGTTGCCAGCTTTTGAGGTGGTTGGGCGCCGGAGCCCGTCATTACCTAATGCCAAACGCAGTGGCATAAAGCCATTACTTCACGCCGGTTTTAAATGCCGCGGGTGGTAATGATCCGGTCGAGTCTGCCCGTGCGTGTCGCCATGACTGGCGACGTGACACTCCCACTCGTACTTTAGACGCCTCTTACGACACCACCAGGGTGACTCTAAGCCTCCCGGCTTAGAGTCACCCTGGCACGGCAAAATTATCACAATCTAGCTATACAAATATTAAAGATATGATTTTTTGATTAAATAGTAAGAGATACAAGCAAAGTGACAATTCAGTTTTTCAATTATGCTAATTGAAATATGCAAGCTGTATAATTGAGGTCGCGTGGCTTTTCAACAAGGAATGATGTTGTGCATTTTTATTAATTTTCAATTTTTATTTCTATATACGAGAATCTTCGGGATAGGCAAAGTTTTATTTTCTATCTTAATTATCCAATATGAGATTAAAGTGGGGAATGATGATGAAGATGTTTGTTCCACTTTCACACAAAAATTACTGAACGGATTTAAATATTTTGCAATAATCTGCTTAATAGATCAGAATAATATGTAGGTTACAATATATGTAGATTTGGGTTAGGCCAAATGATAACAAGATGTGTAAGCGGGCGAATCCGCGCGAGGGTCGCTTGTTATTTAATATGTTCATTTCTGCGCTCTAGTCACAAGACAAAGTGCGGTGTTGAATTCCGCCACTCAACACGCAGTGTCTCAAAAAAATATCGGAATACAAAAAAAGCTTAACACAACTTTTTTATTACGAGAGTTAAGTGATTTGCTTCTATGTCTTTATCACTACGAAAAGTATGATATATGAGGATAAAAAAGTCTTTCTCCGTTATTAATAATACGAGTATGTACGGTGCAAAGCTTCTTGCTATTTGCCAGTGACGTGTGTATTAGTACAGAAATTCTTGAAATGAAATGGGGCGCTATCTGGATGTGATATGCGTCATGGCCTTGACCTTTCGGATTATTCTATATTGAAGCTGGAATAGAAAGGATAAGTACAGTAGTAGTATTTGAATTTTTTTTTATGATGGTTTAATATTATTATTGATTCTCGAATAATAATTTAATTAATAAAAGCTTTTGTATTTTTGATACCTTAGCATTAATTATTAACTGGTTTCAAAAAATGTTATGATATAAGAATAGGATATTTTTTTTAGCTTCATGTGCTCCGTGTGTTCCGCGCATAGTAGGGTTCCCTATTAAGACATTTCCGTTTCTCATTTACCGCCAAATTCTTGAGGGATTGCGTTTTGAGTGATGGAACTCAATGGTGTATCTTATAACCAGAGTGAGCAAAAGAAAATATTACATATCCGCTAGCCCTTGCGTGTCGTTGGCTTTTATATTAACAAAAACGCTGTATCCTGCACACAGCAGGGTAGGCAGAGGGAACCTAGGGTTAAGACATTCCGTTCCTCATTTTCTGCCGAATTCTGGAGGCATTGCGTGTTGAGTGGCAGAACTCAACGCCGCGCTTTGCCTCGACACGAGTGCGAAGAAATGGAAATATAAACGTAAATAAATATTTCACTTCCTTGAGTGGGGATCAAACCCACTACCGTCATTGTACAGTCAAACCTTTGGGCCACTGGGCCACGACGGCCACGATTTATATTAACAATGTATAAAAAAATATAAATCTTTATCTTTAGGTTCTTATAAAACTTTTTCTTCTTTAAAATAGCTTGATATGTGCTCTTATCATTATGCAATACAAAGCAGTGTGAAGACTACACGCTATCTGCATACAAATGCGTGAAGTTTCACCCACGACCTTTACATACTAAGTCAATAACAAATAAAACACAGAAATGGGACATAGATTGTTCTTAAAATATAGTATTTAATTTTATCCAAGTGTGGCTTAACTTACGAGACGTACAGTCAGTAAATTTCCATTTGTCGATAATATTGTATTTATCCATTTATATCTTTTTGTAGCTGCACAATTTCACAGAAGGGTATACTTAAAGGGCAATCTTAAATATCATCTACACCACCTGGATACGTGGCACTCCACTACTCTGCAGTTTCGTAGGAATTTCCTTCCACGCGCCACGGAACTGTGGAATGGCTTACCCTCGGCAGTGTTACCAGGTCGATATGACATGGATACCTTCAAGAAGTGCATCTATCTCCACCTTAAAGGCCGGCAACGCACCTGTAGCTCCTCTGGTGTTGCACGGGTTCGTGGGCGTCGGTGATCGTTTACCTTCACATGATCCGAACGCTCGTTTGTCTTGTCATTTTCCTTTAAAAAAAAGGGTAGGTAGAGGGAATCTATTTTTTCTTCACCCAAATTTCGAAACATCGTATAATGACTGGTATGACTCAACACCACGTTTTGCAGAGCAGAAGCTATTCATCAGATCAGAATCGAATCCACAATCGTCTTGATTACTGTTCAAATACAACAATGGAAGATGAATGTCTTTGAATCTATAATATAAAAATGTTCTGTGACTGATATTTTTAATTTACAAACATATTTTAGCTTAATGGTAATATGGTGTAAGGTGGTAAGTATACCAGAATATGGTGTAAGGTGTCTCTTTGAATTATCTCTCTTAAATTCCTTATGTATAATCGCCTTGTTTCACAATTATTCTTTCTTATATATTTATTTTCTTAGACTAAAAATATCTAGATCCTAACAAAACATTCATTATCCCTTATACCAACCCTTCATCCGTCGACCAAACATTGATTACAAATGATACTTCATGTATGGCGGGTGACAGGTAGATGGATAGAAGAGTCCTATACTCACAATTTTTCTGAACGATTTTTATTTATTCCTTAGGAAAGAAAAATATATTTTTTAGAAAAATCATATAAACATGTAAATTTTTATACGTTTACCAAAAATGTGATTTCCTTATGTTTTCGGTATACAAAAAAATATCATGTGTAAGGGAGCAATCTCAGAAAAGCTAAAAAAATATAATGCGCGGAGTTATGTTCCACCACCATAACCGTAATGTGTTATAAAAGAAATTGTCTTAACAATAGGTTGTCCTCTAATATTATAACAGTTCCAAATTTAATGTTTATGTATTATTATAAACTAAAATAAGTATATTAGTAAAGTCTAAATAATTCGTAACTTTCTCGCAAATGTGTAAAGTTGGACATTTTCCGTTCAATTAGCGATAGCAGCTCGTAAAGCGGTCGTTTTTCAAAGTCATTTTATCGTAATTACTTATTTCTTGTTTTAAAGCATACCTTTTTTGCTAAATGTTAAAAATAATGTCTAATCGCTGTTTTGACTCTACTTAACACACGATCTCTGTTTTGCGGTGTGAGGGGAACGGAGTGTCAATACTAGGTTACTTCCGTCTACACTCCTATGTGGGATATAGCGTGGCCGTAGCCCACTCAAAGGTCGATAACGAATTAATAGGTCAAACGCGACGTTGAGTGCAACCTGTCAACAGGTTTCAATATTGGGTAGAAAACAAGGTCAGTTTGTTTTACCACACGTTAAGTTCCCTCAGCTTGTTCTGTTATATATGAAAAAAAAACCGGTGAAATCAACCCTATAAGGGCCTTTTCCTTTTGAGGTACGGAATCCTAAAAACGTAAAGATAGAAAGATACACCCTAAGTATTTAAAGTAGCAATTATGAATCCATATTATATATCCATTTATATTTATTAAGAAATAAATATACACATTTTAGTTAACGGTGAATAGCGCTAGTAGTCCAACGTTAATAAAGTAAATTACGAACGCACCTTACTGAGTCACCTTAGTTACAGGTTGAGAGTTTACAGGTTGTTTTTAAATGTATAAAAAATATTTTTCAGTATTACATTCTTTATTATAGGATAATAATAAAGTATTTTTTTTTAAATATATTTAATTAATACATAAAATATATTTTTATCTTTATATTAGGGTGTTAAGGAGAATTTATATATGTAGTTCAGGTTTAATATGCAATACAAGCAAGTCTCTGTATTAATCGTACAAACTATGTTGAAAGAGTTTAGCGGAAAATTAATAATAATTCTTCGATTAATAATTATTTAAAATGTTGGCTGATTTTGGATTAAAAGCATATGCAAGAAGCAATGAGGAGGTTTCTCATTCTAGCGCCCTAGCCTAATGGCATGAAACTTAATTCTCACCACCGGAAGAGGGTTAAGCCGGAGAGGATAATTTTTTTCAAATTGGTTAAGTCTACTAATAAGCTAACAGAAAATCAGACCAAAAGACAAAGAACCTTAAAAATAATAGTTTTGGGTTTTCTCATATACATACATACATATTTCAAACTGCAGTTATTTTTATTTTATTATAGAAAAAAAATGACAGAGAACGAGTCGACAAGCCCAAAGAGAGATGCAGAGCCCATACACCATATTCTATTAGGCTTCTCTCTGGGGATAAAGTGTGAAACTAATAATAATATACATTATAATAAAATCATTTCGCGTGGCATCTAAATATAATATAACCTTTATCTAATAGGATAGAATTAATGCTATTGATTCATATAATTAAGAAAATACTATGTAATCGTGATATGGCTTCAGGATTTTATTTTATATAAACTAAAATTATAAAAATGACGACTACATTTTACTCATCTGATCCTTAATTAATTTCCTTCTCTTGTAATGATCCTAGTACCTGTGCCGCTGCTGTTGCCAACATGGTTCTACAAGGCATGGAACTTTATATTCCTAGCACTGTAGTGCCAATAGCTGGCCAGTCACAGTTTTGGTTTGATACACCTTGTAAAATTGCTGCCTTTAGCTGCCCAAACGTGAGGCATATCAAATCTAGATCGAGCCACTGGTTACTAAGGATCCGAAGGTGAAGAATTCAAAGAGTAAGTATAACCGAGCCTCTAGGTTCTTTAAGTGGCAAATTGCCAAAGCAAGGTTCGAGCATATCGCCAAAATCGGTGAGAACCTTGAGAGCTCTCTTCGAACTCGACTTTGGAAGACCGAGGAACCGACGGTTCCGCGGTGCCGAAGGTCAATGTGCTCAATGTCTGAGATTAAGTTCATCCGAAAAGCTGATGGGTAAGCTCTTTCCTTTTTGCCTCGCCAGAGCGAAGAAAATGAAATTATTAAATATTTCAGTTTTCGAGTGGAAACCGTACCCACAACCTGTCGCGTTTTGTGCCCTTCCGCCACGACTGGCCTTAGTAGCCAACTTTTTTCAAAATATTTTTTTCAATTACAATTAGCACTTTCTAAAATTGGCGTTGTCAACCAATCAAATTTTTGGTACCAGTCGAGGCAGACGGACACAAGCGTATAACTATAAACACCTTGGCTACAATCGAGGCAAGGAGAGACGTTGAGTTTCGGAATGTAGGCAACGGAAGCACTTTAAAGGAAACGGAGTGGACTGAACACTAGGTTTCCAGGTCCCCTTTCCCTACTCTGCAATGTGCGGGCGACAACGTGAAGCTAAAAAATATACATTTTCCTTCTACAAGTTCAAAATTATTAATGAAATTAAACACATGTGAATGTTTAATAGAATAGTTAAAAAAGACAAAATTGTAAGGTCATCTGTTAAAAAGGTTTCACTCGGCGCTTGTTAAAAGATTATCTCAATTAATATAAAAAGCTTTGAACTCATTCGAAAATTCACGGTCGAGTGGAAAATACAAAGTGATTACAATATTACGAACATCGATGAGGTTGTGAAACGGAAAAATTTTAAAAAATATATAATATCTCTCTTCACCGGAGACTTTGTGGCTATATTCTATTTTTTTTTGAGATACGTTTATCTACAATTTAATGCATCGTATAACAAGGTTTCGACACTCGCAAAGGAATATCTCGAAAATAAGGCTTACTTTCTTTTTCATCCTTCATGTTTTATTCTTCATATAGCAGGGTAGGCAGAGGAAACCTAATGTCACTCCATTCCCCACTTTCCAGTAATTGCGTTTTGAGCGGCGGAACTCAACGCCGCGCTTTCGTCTTATTATCAGAGAGAAGAAATGAAAAATATTACTAAGTAATAATTCATACCCCTGATTGGGAATCAAACACACTACCATCGCGTTTCAGTTACAGTCTTGTCTCCCCGTGCCACGACGACCCCACATATTTACATAAACAAGATGTTTTATTAACATATTAGTACAGCCTGTATATATTGACAGAAGGAATGGCGTAATACCCAAGAGGATCGTTAGCTAGGTTCAAGGGAATCGACAGTCGGTCCCACTTATAACATTTAGTACCTAGTTATAAGTGACATGTCATAGTATTTTTTTCTGTGTAAGTTATTAATTTGTCAAATTACACTAATTTTGACCTTCCCGATTTAATTAATATTTATAATTGAGGGCGTTGCGGCGCTACCTGTAAACGAAGGTCACCGGTCTAATGTGAAAAAAAAACGCAGCGTTAAGTTCCGCCATAAAATACTTTTTATTTTAATAATGTTTGAAAAGTTGAAATCGGAGAACTTTGGCTACTTTCAGTCTACCACATTGAATGTCGGAAAGCATTTCGTGACAAAATACAGCGTTGAACTCCGCGTAATTCCGACTGTGCGTTGTCTGTTAGTCAATTATTTACGACAGCCTTTTTTTATACACATGTAGAGATTAATAAAAAAATATATCGGTTAAAAGACTTCAATTAACTGGGCCGTTAACAGTTATCGCGTTTGTTTCCGTGTCGATCGTGTTCGTTTATGAAAAAAAGTTTTAATACATTTTTATATTTAAGCTTTTTACAATATATTTTTTTATTTTGTAACAAGTGTATTATACTAGATTATTATTGTGGGCGAGACGAAAGAGGTATGTAGAGGCCGTAGCGTTTGGCACTCCGTTCTCTCTGACTACCCCGCTAGGGATAAAGCGTGAAGCTAAGTTATATTATAGTAGAGGCCAGAGGGTCGTGGCGCACAAGCCCGCTACCAAACACGGAAAACTCCAGCGTTTGGAGGAACGTGTCTTAATGACAATGAAGTGTCTTGACACTTACTTAACTTAACGTTTATCCCAGATTCCCTCTGCGTTTTCTGGTATGTATTGCAGT
>DWGR01001191.1:0-17122 GCA_018247715.1 Heliconius burneyi
ATTAACAGACACTGAACATTTATAGGACGAGGGACTTTATGAGGGAGAACATCATATAAAGGACGAGTTAACTTAGGACAAGAGAAAAGGATGTGGGAAGGGGAGCCGTCGTCCAGGCCACATTCACCAAAACATTATGATAAAACTCTCTTATATGTTTGACGATTTTCACGCACATGTCAAAACTACCTTTTTTTATTTGAGTCGTCGTGGCGACGTATGTACTTACGAGTCTTACATTAGTAAAAGAACTTGGTTAATATTTAAAAGACTTATTTTTTTTTTATGATACTGTGTCGGTTGGATGGTTTTTTAAAAAAAAGGCTATAATTTTTAAAAATTAAGACTGTAGATGTTTTTATGTATAAAATTTTTATGATTATACTTATACTATTGTAGTTAATTTTTCTATTATATAAAACAGTTATGCGGCGTTGAGTTCTGCCACTCAACACGCAATACCACCAGAATTCGGCAGAAAGTGGGGAACGAAATGTCTAAACACGACGTCCCCTGCCTACCCTGCTGTATGCGGGATAAAGTGTGAAGCTCTAAAATAAAAAAAAAAATACGTTATAAAAATACAATTTCTCGAAATGTTTTATGTTTTCATAGTCCACGCAAATGAAGTTGAGTGCTACAACTTTCTACGTTATATTACAAATGACCTAACGTTATGCAGCTTAATAAGTGTAATCAAAATTTGTTCTATTTATAGTTAGTCTATAATGAATCAGAACTATGTATAATTAATTATATTATATTAAATTGCAGGAAAAAGGAGAGGCCGTTGTGGTGCAAGGGTATAAAGGTGCTACAGTAAACGCGATGGGTGGAGATAGATAGATAGATTTCACATGTCCGTTCCCGACTTTCTGCGGTTCTAGGTTCACTAGGTTCCCAGTTTCCCTCTCCATATAGTATAGTACAGCATATAGGCAGATGCCTACCCTTTTATGTGCAACCTAGCCTAAACTAGTGTAACACTGTTCTCCACTTTGAGCCATTTTGAGCGGGAAAAAGGAAAATTGGTAAATTTATTTAAATTGTCAACCATCGTGATTTAAATAGTAAATATTAATATCTTATAATAATATCTATTAATATGTTACAGTAGTATAAGTTGATACATCAGCCATTTTTTTTGCTAACTAAATATATAATATTTTGTATACAATTTGTGTAAATTATAGGTGCAATAACATTTTATTGCACATAAAATGTACAATATACTATTGTATTGTATCAGTATATTGTATTGTATTTATATCGCAAAAATAAATAAAAAATACATTTGTTTAAACAATGTAGTAAGTAAATATTGTAAGTTTAAATATATTCAAAAACATCCTCTTTAAAATAACTATATTATTTTACCCTTTCTTTATTCGTTATGGGCTTAAATCGTGTGGGTTTAAATTCGTGCATTCAGTTCCCACGGCTTTGTACTAGGCCTTAAAAATGCTGGCAGTGCTAGAATAATCGTTGCTTTGCGCCTAACCTTAAAATGACTAGATAAATCGTTAGAACAAGAACAAAAAGACATGATTATCTCAATATAATTTATTCCTTTCCTTAATTCCATATTTCTTAATTAAAAATTATAAATACTTATATAACAACAACAGGGACTTAAAGCCAATGAAAGTTATATACATTTTCCTTCTTGAATATCAAAACATATAAAAAATCAATTAAATTAAATCAGCTTCACGCTGTATCCTGCATACAACAGGGTAAGCAGAGCTAATATAGAGTTAGCAGCCTCTTTTCCTCACTTTTCGCCGAATTCTGGAGGCATTGCGTGTTGAGCATCAAGGTCACGCTTTTATCTGGATACCAGAGCGAAAAAACGGAAATATATCTACATTAAGTTAATATTTCATCAAAATACACCCTTTGATATTAAAATTCTATCAGTTTTATTGTTGCAAAACTGAATTCAAATATTTTACATACACACTGGACGCAAGCCTTAAAAATTTCACAAAGTTTTCTTAGTATAACAAAATTAATTTAAACGTTCAATTATTTGCCTAAAATCTTTTGAATTTCCAACAAAGATTTCTTTTTAGTCTCCGGTATATATAATATAGTGAACACAAATGCACATGCACATGTAAAGGAAAAGAACCAAAACGCTACGTACGGTCCTAAATTTTCAACGACTGAGCCAAAAGCAGTGGTCAGCAGAAACCCTATTATCCATGTCGAAGTTAATGCCACACAGGAACCTTTACCTCTCACATTTGTCGTGAACATCTCTCCTATCAAACAATTTGGGATTATGCCCAATCCTGAAAAAAAATGTCAAAAAAATATATTAAACACAATGGAATTTTAATTATTCAATAGATATCATTTGTTCAAGAATTATATATATATATATATCTATATATATATATATATATATATATATATATATATATATATATATATATATATATCTATATATATATATATATATATATATATATATATATATATATATATATATATATATATATATATATATATATGTTGAATGTTATGTTAGACAGCTACCATTGCATTATTATTGTATTAAATAATAAAATGGTAACTTTTATATTAAAAATAACCACTATTGATCTTTTGCCGCCTCTTCTTAGCAAAATTCTTTCCGAGCTATAAGGTATTTAGTTATCCTTTAAAAAGAAGTAAACATCAATTATTTTCTCCAACAATATATAAGATATAAAAGTTATTTACCAGAATCATAACCAATAAAGAAAAAGGTCAACACGACCAATGGTAACCACTTCACACTGTCCAATGCAGGAAAATCCAAATGTGCCAAATAAAAATATGTACCCATTATCATCTGAAATAAAAAAAAACCTTTTTCATGTTTCGATGTCTTCTTAGATATATCGAATTGCCTGTTATAATTGATTAATAAGGAATATACTTCAAACATTTTAATACAAGATGTAAACAATACAGTAATCTTTTAATTAAATTTCTAGCCATTACGGCGCAATACGACAATGTTTAACTGTCACAAAGCGATGGTTAGATCATCACTTGGGGGAATGATATGTTCATATTAATTTCCTTACTTTGATAGACCAAAATGGCGTTGAGGTCCGCAACTCATCATTTTAAAATTAAGGTCAAAGTGGTAAACATTAGATTCACTCGACCTATTTGGGGAAAAACGTAAAATTCTTTTTTTTAATTATATAAGAATGAAAATATATATATTTACTCACCATACTAATACAACACGCTGCAGTAGAAAATAACAAAAGTTTTCTCCTCCCAACACTATCAATCAAAGATGGCGAAATAACACTACCAATTAATTGAAAACATCCGATAATAATCATAGCATAGTTGTAATCTATTGAAGAATTGGCCATTTCAAATATAGATGATGAGAAAAATATAACCGCCAGAACACCACTCAGGTGCTGTAAGATATTCATGCTGATGACAATGAATAGAGATTTCTTGTTTGTTTTTATTGTAAAAAGTTCCACCCAATCCATTTTTTCGCTGGTCGAACTAAATTGATCTTTCGTTTCGAATAATATATCTTTATCTTGGAAACGTCCAAGTTCTCTAAGAATTTCAAGGACTTTGTCTTCTTCATCTGCAACCATAAATTCAAAAATTCAATTTCAAAATAAAATTTATTCAAATAGACTAATACAAGCACTTTTGAATTGTCGAGTGAACATATAAAGAAAAAGCTACCACCGGTTCGGAAGGCAGTTCTGCTGAGAAGAGCCGGCAAGAAACTCAACAGTTGCTCTTTTCCAAAGTCAATGGTATAATTTAATTATTACATTAGCTGGCAGCTATCATGCATGACATTCAACAGATATTAATTCCATACATGTTTATTCTCTAAATATTTTTGAGCAGTGTAACAAGCTTTACTTCTACATATTACATGTATATGTTCATATAAAATTAACTAAGCTATTTTATTTTATATTTTAACATATTATATATATATATATATATACGACTATATTAGTTTTAGTTTATGCGTATTCAACGTTTATAGTGTTTTAATTCATTTTATGACTTAATGTACGCACAGTATTCTTTTTTATTTTTAATTAATTATTTTTACTCTTTTTAATAATATCAGTTAATAAGGCATCTATAAAATAGCAGGTCAAACCGTCAATGAACCTTGTAGTTTCTCAAAGTTTAACAGTAAGTGCGTAGAATAAGTCGTAACGAAATAAATAGTTACAAGTAAATGTAGCTAAAAAGCGTACGAATACCTTTCAAAACATAATACATTGGTGATTCGGGTATATTTAAAACAGCAACTGTAAATATTATCGACATGGCCATTCCCACATAGATTGATACTTGATAAGAATAGAATGGACCGACAGAGAACATTATAATTGATCCAAAAGTGGTAAACATTCCGAGAGCCGCTAATAGAATGCCTCTGATATTTGTAGATCTATAAATAAAGAAATATAAAATAACAAGATACAAAAAATATATGGAAATGTACAAGTTTATTAAAAATTAATAAATCAGCTTCACGCTGTATCCCGCTCACAGCAGGGTAGGCAGAGGGAATCTTGTGTTAAGACACTCCGTTCCCCACTTTCTGCCAAATTCTGGAGGCATTGCGTGTTGAGTGGCAGAACTCAACGGAGTGCTTTGCCTCGACACCAGAGCGAAGAAATGGAAATATAAATGTTTATAAATATTTCACTTTCTCGAGTGGGGATCGAACCCACAACTGTCGCGTTACAGTCGCACCCTTGTGCCGCTGCGCCACGACGGCCTCAATAATCTTTTAATAATCTAATTTTTAAATGAAACTATTTATCCACTTAAAAAAGAAGCCAATTCTCGTTAAAATTAATGATCTTATTGCTGTGACTTTAAAATCAAACGGCAATTTTTCTAGAATATTATTTCTTCTCTCTTTTCATTATTCTCTTCTTTTTTTAATTTCTTTTACATGTCGCGTTGTCAGTCACACGCTTGTAAACTGCGCCGACGTCACACTTTCATATTAAATATATCTTATTCTCATATAAATATAATTGAAAAATGAATGAAGGGCACAAGAGTATGACCGTGAATGCGACAGGTTGCAGGTTTGATTACTACTCGAAGTCATTAATTATTGAATATTTTTATTTCCTCGCTCTGGTAACGAAGAAACGCGTGGAGTTGAGTTCCGCTACAGAACTCGCGATGCCTCAAGAATTCAGTACAAATTGAGTCACAAATGTCTTAATGGTGAATGGAGTTTCTTAACACTAGGCTACTTATGTGAAGTAAGTATGTCTATAATAATGTAAATAATGGTATACTAACGCCATTTCACCTATATATACAATATTGTTGACAGTTATGATTGATGTACCACAGCTATTTAATATCCTTCCAATATATAACATCGGCAGGCTGTTGGTAAACAGGAGGACAATATATGCAAATGTGGTGAAAATCCCACCATAAATGAAACATGGTTTTCGGCCTTGGTAATTTGATAGCCATCCCACCACAAATGGACCTGAAATCAATAAAATAATATGCTGTCAAAAAAATTATACACTTCCATTTTTAAGGGTCCATGTCACAAAAGGAAAAAACACACTGTAAACAATGGGGATACCACCAAACTAAAATTAATATCAAATATTAAGGCTTACAGCCCCTCGGAGCACAGAAATCAAGCTTCTAAGTCAACGCATCTTCTTTTTTATAATATTTTTTCATAAGATCAATAAAAAAATAAATCACAATAAGATTAATAAAAATAAAGAACAAAAAGTGCATGGACAATCCAAGCATGACACTATCTTTCTTAAATGAGTTAAAAAAATGCAATATTCTAAACCTAAGCGTCTTGCTTCTGCATATTGTACTGATCTAAATGGAGAGAAGTGAACAATAATTCTATCTTTTAAAATGAAACTTTTTTAACCGGATTAATTGCGTATATTTAAGATTATACATTTTTGGAAATCCGACGTTTCGAACACTTTGCAGTAGTCCGTAGTCACGGGTAGACTGAGGTGGCATGTTTCTATAATTGAATACAAATAATATGAAACCGAAAAGAAAAATGTCAAAGCACTTATTACTTTATTTACAAAACACGTGCTGTTTTATTTTAACAAATGCTGAATAAGATCTTTGTAATATATCAAAAGTTATATACCTACATACTTTTTTAAATTAATAAAAGTATACAACCTAAGACGTTATCTGGGTCGTCCATTGTTTACGTTAGTTAAGTATACTATAACTTATAGGCGAAAAATGCCATTATGGCAAAATTGGCATAAGTCAAACAACGCGTGATGGTTGTGAATTTATACTATATATAGAGTATATATAGATTAGAACAAATACTTCGACAGTCCCTAGGTAAAGCAATGAAAGTGAAAGATTGCAATTTTTCTATTACATTTTTGAGAACCCAATAAAGTTAATTTTAATGTGTCATTTTCAAAAAATCGAAAACCTTTGATTATTCCTTTTTTAAAGACTTATAACTACGAATTTGAGGCCGTCGTGGCACAGCGGCACAAGGGTGTGACTTCGTGTGCTGCAAAATCGACTGGTTGTGGGTTCGATCTCCACTCGAAGAAGTGTTATTTACGTTTATATATCCATTTAGTCGCTCTGATGTCAAAACAAAACGCGTCGTTGAATTCTGCCACTCAACAAACAATGCCTCCAGAACTCGGCAGAAAGTGGGGAACGGGGTGTCTTAACACTAGGTTCCCTCTGTCTACCCTGCTATGTGCGGGATACAGCGTGAAGCTAAAAAATCAACTACAAATGTTAACTTTCGCATGTTTACGCCGAAGTGGAACTCACTGGGCGTTGTAATTGTGTAATGATAGTATCATATGTATTTTAGTCGTAGTTTTTAAATGTTATATTTAGACTACAGTGTAGTCTAAATATAACATTGTGTACTCCTCTGGTGTTGCACGGGGTCGTGGGCGGCGGTTATCACTTACCATCAGGTGACCCGAACGCTCGTTTGCCTTGTCCTTATACCATAAAAAAAAAAAAAAAGTAAGACCTTTAAAAATGTATAGATTAAATAAAATAAGTGTTACTAGTGAAACTTATTATTATTTTATTTGTACTAAACATGGTGATATATTGAATACGGGAGATTCGACAACTTACAATGGGATCTGTATTCCTAATATTAACGAAAGTTCCAATTGTATGTGGGCTTTTCATGACATATTTTAATTGAAAGTGACGATTGCACTTTGACATCGCTTTTGTGGATTGTGTAAGATATTATAAAGAATTTTTAGTAACGGCATTTTTTTTCACTTTTTTTAATTATAATTGTAGTTTTTAAAATTGTAAAAAATATTTGCTTATTATTTAAATGACATTTTTTAGTTTTACATGCAGCATTACTGTACCTGCTTTAGATATATATTTTTGTATTGAGTGTCACTTTCGTTTTATACGATACTACTGCTTAAATAATACGACTTTACTTTTCTATTAAGCTTATTTTTTTTTATTTTCTATTATTAATAGAATACATTTTTATAAACGATTTTTTTATTATATATTTTCTTTGTGCACATCTACACTCCTCAAGCAACCCAGCTATCAGCTATCAGTAAGTTTAGCTATCTACTCCACATAGATTAGGTACTTAAAATTTATATACAGGTCCTACAGTAGGCCACTTTTTAATATTTATTTTTTTAGCTTCACGCTGTAGCCTGAACATAGACAGAATAGGGGAAGCGAACCTGGGAATCCAGAAAAAACACTCCGCTCCCCTAATGGGTAACCACTTTCCACCATATTGAGTAGTTAACGCCATTATTAATAATATAATATAGATAATGCCCTTGCGCCACGTGAGTATGCCTATCTATACGTTTGACAGTACACCCGGCAACGTCCAAGATACTATGTTTACAAATGGGACCAGCGTGACTCATTGGCGCAACGCTTGGTCGGTAATCGAATAAGTGTAAGTAAATTCTGCTTGTGCAATGAATTCTATTATAAAACGGACAACTGATTGTCCTAAAACTCTCTGCTTTATAATAATAGAACGTGTAGATAAAAAATAATACCTGGTATAGATCCAATATACACCAAGGAGCCCACTAACGACGCCTGCGTCTCAGTCAAATCATGTGAAAGTGGTGATTCTTCTGGATTTCGTAATTTTGGTATAATAGGCCCTGACCAGCTCAGAGTGTATCCCAAAATTGTTTGCCCAACGTATACTAAGAAATAGAAACAATTTTTAATATATAAATATGTAATATATATACAATTCTGTAAGTAATACGCAAATAAAAATAATATCACTAAATATAAATTTCTTTTTTGAAAATTGAATCGATGTCAAAGTGAAGTGCGGCGTTGAGTTCCGCCATTCAACAAGCAATGCCTTCAGAATTCAGAAACTGGGAAACAGAAGTGTCTTAACGTAGTGTCCTCTGCGTATCCGGCTTGTTGTTTCACAGCGTGAAGCTAAAAAAATAAGAATTGACTTCGCCGTTCTGTACAGCAATTTTATTAACCTATTTATTACGATGTAATCTTATTTTATAAAATATAATCAATTCGATTCGTTATTATGTATGTAAAATTATATCACAATGTTAGGAGAAATATATTTATTCTTTACTTATAACATAAATCTAAATTTAAATTTAGGTTTATTTACCCTCAAACAGTAAAATTCTAACTTACTAAAATATGTTGAAAACACGCTTAAGCCACCCTATAATCCTTTCCATCATCAGTTCCTCGTCACTCGAAACAAATAAACTCGTTAAGACCAATCTAACGATCCCTAGCTCATGTTTTTACAAATTAAAAGTGGGTAAAATTAAAATACTAAAAATTAAAAACGCATTTCGCTCTCAAAGGAAACGTAAGAAATATAACTTATTGCAAATGTTGGCAATTAAAAATAATTATAATCACAAATTTTCACTTCTTTATCATTTATATATAAAAAAAAATAAAAATAACCCATACTTCGCAGTCGGGAAAAACACTCGAGCAACAAAAATCATATGTTAGAAATCAAACCCACGATTTCCTTAGTATATAACAATAAAAATAAAAAGATAAAATTCAAAAAGAACAAAAGAAATAGAAAGATGTACCTACAGATAGCTGCTATAAGCACTTGTCGTTTAACGCCGGCTGCGAGAGACATTGTTCTTGAGTAACTGCACTAACTGTATTGGCGTGTTCCATTGCACGTTCAGAACTACCGCACTTTATATTTACTTTGTGTATTATATCATAAAAACATAACATGTTTGAGCATTAATATAATATTTGTATCTGTAAAGTCTAATTTCTTTTTATAATTGTACTGTAATTACATTGTTGCCTTATGTATACTTTTTATTTTTTATGATTTTAGTATTGAATAATAAATATTTTAACAAAAAATATCTGCAAGACATACTGAAATGGACGAATATAAAATCTCTTCCTTTTTAAAAAAAATCAGTCGGTTAATAATAGGGTTGAAACACATAATAATTAATTATAAAGATAAACTATCAACTTGGGAATAAAATCTCTTTCCCCTAATTTTACCAAATCAATTTTCGAAATTTTTTAATTGATTTTTTTTTCTATTTAACATATATTTATTTAATTTTAATTAAGTGATGCTTCTGGGCTTAGATTCTTAATTTTAAAAAACATTTACATTAAGCTAAACACGACTTCTAATTGCGTTGTCCCAAAAATACGCGAAAAATTAAAATGTAAATATGTAACACTAAACTATTGAATGTAAGAAGATATAGATCTTTAAATACAACATATTTAACATAAGTTCATTGAAACAAATATATAATTTCTATCATTTTATTATCGACCTGCTCTCAGCTTCACCAGCTTAAACTACTGAATTATTTATTCAATACACTGATGTCCGTTCCTATATTACTAAACAGTGGAAGCGTTTACTTTTTACGGGAACAACATATAGGGTAGGGTTTCAAACCCATACCTAAAGAAACTATTATTTTTTTCTTTCATTTCATGATGTTTATCCTTACCTGTATTTCGTTTTTTTTTTCGAATGTGACATTAATGCTGTTAGCCTTATTGGCTTTTACAGCGACACCGGTTGGGTAGGGAAGAGGGTACTCTTTCCCTGAGGAATAATCAGGCACTGGATGGCTGCCTGTGAAAATAAAAACCAAAAGCTACAGGGGCGCCCCCTAGCGGGGCTAGTATTTCGTGTGGCGCAGTTACATCTAGATACCAATAACGTTATCACTTACTACTACAAAAATACTTATGCGTGCGTTGTTCTTAACAAATGACATTTTATTTTTCAACGATAATTTTATTATTTATTTTGTTTGAATGAAAAACCTTTTTCAGAGCTTTTTTTTTTCAGGCTTTTATAGAGTTGTTAAAATTGTGTGGTTTCATTTAAAGTGGCGCTGACAAAAAAAACTCTGTATATTAGTTCTATATAGTAGATGCAGGGCACTTAAGAACTTAAAATTTTAAATATAGAAATAATTGAAACCTCAATTTTTTGTTTAATTTTCATAATTTCAATAAGGATTCGTCATTCAATTATTTAAAAAAAGACACTATTAATATAAAATCGTAACTTGTAATTTATAAAGTACTAAATATTATTGACAGTATTTAACAACGTAATAGAACACAAAACAATGTTTTTTAATATTTTTGCCATTTTGTCGGTTTGTCTGCTTGTACGTTTGTTCGCGCTAATCTCAGAAATGGCTAAGCTGATTTAAATTAAATTTTCACTGTTGTATTTGGTATTTCCCTTCACATTAATAAATAAAAAAGTTACATTAATATAAATTAATTTGTAAATGGCTGTGACTGTTTTATTGAATTGGCTGAAATTTTGGTTTTTAATGTATAAATAAAAATAAAAATCAATCAGCTTCACGCTGTATCCCGCGTACAGCAGGGTAGGGAGAGGGAACCTAGTGCCAAGACACTCAGTTGACAACTTTCCGTCGAATTGATAATTGGCATTACGTGTTGAGTGGCGGAACTCAACGCCGTGGTTTGCCTAGACACAATAACAAAAAATATATATAAATATTTTATTTCAAGTGTCGAGTGGGGATCGAACCCACAACTAATATAATTAATAGATATTGTCTTTAAAATAATAATGTTATTTAAACCATTAAATAATCCAGTTTCTTAAATAAATAGTTATGTAGTTAAAGCGGGCGAAGCCGCGAACGGGTCGCTAATGTTATATAAATGATGTAACATTAAACGTTACTATATAAAATTTGTTTTACTTATTTTTATTACAACCATACAAATAAAAATTTATTTAACTTTTATTTTATAACATTAATATAATTTATTACTACATAAATTGATTCTATATTTAAATTTAAATAACTGACCTTGTTATTTATTTATGTCCTCATAGGGAGGAATAAAAGGCACCTCCACACTGTATTCCGCATACCACGGTAAGTAGTGTCAAAATACTCGAGTCGCCACTTTCCGCCGAATTCTGGAGGCATTGCGTGTTGAGTGGCGGAACAGAGAAAAGAAAGGAAAATATTAAATACTTCATTTCATTTCTCGAGCACGAATCAAACCCACAACCTTGCAAAGAATCACAACACATGCAAAGAAAACATATTTTATGTTGTTTCTTAATTATTTTACCATTTGAAAACTACCAACATTGCTAATAGTAAGTAGATTAATTTATCAAATAAAAAAACTGTCTTTGTTTTTTACCTGACTATTATCACATCGGGAAAAAATATTCAAAATATTTAAAATTACGAACGACATGTGCGAAGTCCGGCCGGTCGATAATTGAAATGCCATGTTTGAAGCTGTTTTAATAATTTTATCTATTTGTCAGTTTGACACAATATAAAATTATATATTCTAGAAACATTATTGGAAACATTTGAAAATTTAAAGAAATATAAAATAATACACCTTCTCAATTAATGCAAAATAAATATAAATATTACCTTCCGCTTTGTAATGAACAATCAAATATGCCTTATTATTATGTAATAAAATTAATTTATTGTTTTGTAATATGAAATTCACTCAATTGTGACATTGTGGCACTAAAATCAAAAATAAATGTAATTGTGTCAAGGTGGAATAAGCACAAGTACTTAATTCGATTCTTCTAATAGGTTTTTATGCTTGAGGCTTAAGTAAACTAGAAAAGTGCTCTATAAATATTTTAATCTGGATTTATCTGGGTAGAAAGCATTAGACATCTTTGTAATTCTATTACATGTTTACTCATTAAGATGCTATCAATGCAATATGAGATAAAGTTTCCTCGAGTCTGAGATTGTTAACAATATTTTATATGATATCCAAATATGACTAATTGATCCCTCAGAGTGCAAATAACCTTTCATGTACAGAATTGACTTTTCCTTCATTTTATTGTATATAGAGGAGAGGAGAGTTAGAATTATAGTCTATTTTGTGTAAACTAGCCATTTTTTCAAACTATTTAGTATTACAAGATCTTTAATTTTGTAACCTAAATGTAAAACAAAATACATTAACATGATTTATTTACTTATTTTATTTTTATGGCATTTACATTCACGTGTTCTAACATAACAATGCCCTTGTGAATGTAAAAAACAGACAAACGTCGTATACAAATACTAAGAAAATACATAAAAATTACAATGTGTATTGTATTTGAATATTTTTAAAAACAAGCTTTGCAAATCAACCAACCAACCAACTTTTTGCAAACGGTCGCATAGCAACGGTTGTTATTAACATGGCGGAATAAATTGCATGTCAAATTAATAAATATTATAAATATTATTAGTATATATCAACAATATTACAAATATGAGAAAAAAAAAGCAACCTATGTTCATCCCAAGACCCTCAAATATCTCTATATGAGTATTTTATCACATTTGAATTAGTGGTTTGGCCCTGATTGCATAACAGACAGACAGACAAATAAAGTTTCTTCCGAATTTATAATATATCTATGGATACATATTTCGTTTTTCTTTATTTTTACCGTGAAAACGTCTTTTAAATGGATGAACGCACGCAAAAGCATGACTCACTGTCACATTCCACCAGAGCAAAAAAGAGAGCGTGGTACAAGTGATAGAGAGGCATGATCGGCGTAAGCGTTCGGCTTGTGAGTTGTGACGCATCTATCCATCAATTTCTTTTTTCCTAGCCTATACTGTCCTAATGTTGGTCAAAGGCATCTCTACAATTTTTATTTGTAATTCAAAATCATATTGTTTCTTGTAATTAATTAATCTGTATTAAGTAAAAAAAAAATGAATTATGAATGCTAATAAATGTAAATTAATCGAAAAACCAAATTCAATACTCTTATACTCCTTTGTATTATACCAAATAATAATTATTCAGTGTGTAATGTTAAGCTGCGTATGTCGCAGCCGAAGCCATGCCAGCCAAGACAGCCATGCCCGCCATCAAGCCGAGCCAGCCTATACTGACATTGACAGTTCACGTTTCGGTGGGAAAAAGTGTTTAAATTAGCTGTGTAACGCATTTGGAGTTTGAATTTGAGAGCTTGAATATACATGTATGTATGGTAAATAAAAAATATATTTGGTTGTAGTTTTAATAATTCCAGTTTGTATTATATTTTACATTGTGTTTTGGTCTTCCATTTTAAAAGGATAGTATTTTATCGATTAAAAGTAAAAGACGCCTTTTATTTATAAATTAAACATTAAAGGAATCTTTTATTTCTTTAGTAAAAATAAAAATAATTCGGCTTCATGTTGTATGCCGCACACAACAGGTTAGGCAGAGGGAATGGCGTCGTGCTTGAAGACCGGCGTCTTTAAAACATTAGCTTCCTAAAGACTATAAAAATACATTAAAAAGTTTATGTAAAAATAATTTTCTTAAACAAATTATGTTTGGTATGTGTACATGAGTGGCAGAACTCAACGCCGCACTTTGCTTCTAAACCAGAGCTAAGAAATGGAAATATAAACGTAAAAAAATATTTCACTTCCTCGACTGGGGATCAAACCCACAACCGTCGCGTTACAGTCACACCCTTGTGAAAAAAAAAATACGGTCTTACTTCCTAATGGTCTTACTTCCTAATGGTCTTACTTCCTAAATTTATCAATAATAAATTGTTGGATTTATAAAATCAAATTAATACTTCTACAATACTTTCGTATGACTTGACAAAGCTCTTTGGTTATTTGCAATATGGATGTACAGATTAATTTTTTTTTCAGAAATAAGAAATACAAACACTATCAGGATAAAGATTTTGATCCTAACTATTTTGATCAACAAAATGTAGTCTTACTATTGAGAAAATATAAAAATTTTAACATTGTGGGATTTGAACCCGCGCCTGTTGGAAACCATCTAAGCGATTTGACCAAATAAACTAAACGTTCCCATTTCTTATATGCTCTATATAGAAATTCTTATATGCTTATTATAACTTGTTTTTATTGTTAGTCCCGCTACGTTCAAATTTTTATGATTTCTAAAAGATATTTTTCTATACTAAGTGTAGACAGTTAGGAAAGAAAAATAATTAAAATATACAAGTAAATATACAATAGAAATATTCTATTTAATGATAAGAATTACATTAAGTATAATATTTTGAAAAACATAGAGAGCTTAAAGCATAAATTACACAGCACTATTTCTAGAGCACTAGATGTGCTATTGACCACGTCTAGTGCTAATTAGACTATCCTAATTTAGTCAGAACGGAGCAGAAGTTAGGTGGTTCTGCATCCTTATAGGATGAAGTGCATTACAAAAACATGGTGTAGTCAAAGCTTAAGTGACAATTTTATAAATAAAGTGTAAGTACACTCCATCCTAAACTAATCCACAATTTCTAACTACATTATTTATTTTTGTATCTCTAGCAAACTTTTTCCTTTTGTTTCTGGTATAAATAATAAAGTAAATATAAAGGCGAAGGCTGAAGAACAGGAAAAGAACCAAAATAATATGTGAGCACCAACAACATTCATTAACGTCCCAAAAGCAGTTGATACGATGAACCCACTAATCCATGAACTCGTAATGGCCACTGCAGAACCTTTACTCCTTACGTTAGTCTTAAACATTTCGCCTATCAACGTACTTGGAATTATGCCTAGACCTAAAAATAAAGAAAAAAAATAGATGTTATATTGATCACTTTTTGTAGTTGGTCCCTCATGTCTGAGGATCGTGGTCAGCATCAGGTTGAATCTGAAGTATATGATCTGTCTCCACCAGTGTCTATCAAGTGCATCTCTCATAGCGGTATAGAACTTGGAAGATGACGATTCCATAACTTGATCGGTCCATTCTGATAGTGATCTTTTGCCTGCAGTGTTTCCAACCCACAAGTCATTACCTCGAGTGAGTAATTAATTTAATTTTCTTTTTATTTTCTAACGTATCAACGTTGCGCTTTGTCTGCCAGAGCAAGAAAATTCTGGCATGCAAAACGCAATAATACGGAACCGACGGAAATGGGGGTCAGAGACAACTCTTACAACTACTACCTACTGTAACCTGTCTACTATGCTGTAATAAATAAAACATCTGGAAATATTTTTGCAGTAAGTAGTATATTCCTGTATCATAGAGAGATACATTGCATGATACACAAGTATTTTAAAATTATATGTGAAAAAAAAATTCAAAGTAATGTTAATATTATTATTTTTTTATAATTATTTTATTAATAAAATCTTGCAGCTTACCAATATCAAAGGAAAAGAAAAATGTAATTAGCACTCCAAGTGGTAACCATTGGACACTTTTGATTCCAGGATATTCATTAGTGTCTAAATAAAAATAAAATCCTAAAATTAGCTGAAAATAGAAAATATATGTTGTACTCGTATATGAATAATTTAATAACCTTAATGAAAAAAGTTAACTGTGCCGTAGAGGCACAATGTGGGTTCGATTCCCAATGAGTGGGACTATATTTAACTTATTTTCATTTCCCTACCCTGGTACACAAAATGCAACATTGAGTTCGTCTGAACATGCAATATCTCAGAAATTAGGCAAAAAGTGGCGAATAAAGTGTCTCAATACACCTAGCATCAATTCCTTCTATACAAGAAAAAGCATGAAGAAAAAAGTAAGAAATATTTACCATACACAAAGAGCAAAGGATACACGACACTATCATCAAGACTCGTCTTCCACATTTTTCAATAAACAATGGCACTAACATGCTACCACCCAACTGGCAGAGTAAAATTATAATCATTGCTATGCTCGGATCAAGTGATATTCCGGCCTTACTAATTATTATTCCAGAAAATAATACGATGCTGATAATTCCACTGCACTGAAGAAATATGTTAGCTAAAATAAGTATTATTAATGATCTTCGATTACTACTATCCGTGAAGAGTTCTAGCCAATCCTTTTTAGAATTCGATTTTTTGTATTCTTGCTTAGATACTATTAATTCATCTAAATCATTAGATCTTCCTAGTTCTTCTAAAACTTGTTTTAGGGAAGTATCGTCATCTACAAAACAAAATTCCATTTTAAAGTTGCAAATTTAGTTAAACAATCATTTATACTTTTCCACAAGTTCTCACTGCTAACCCTGCAGCAGTGAGAACTTAATGAGAAACCAAACACTTCGCTCCCCATATTCGAGCTGAATTAGCGACATTTCTTTACAGCCGCGCTTTGTGTTTCCAGAGCAAGAATCTATTTTTTCAGACTCACAACCAAAAATACTGTACAAATAACAACATAGAATGACATATTTGTTAGAGATGATTTATCTAAATTTATATTCCCATTTCTTCGCTCTGGTGTCAAGGCAAAGCGCGTCATTGAGTTTCGCCATTCAACACTCAATGCCTCCGGAATAAGGGAAACGGAGTGTCCTAACACTAGGTTCCCTCTACCGACCCTGCTGTGTAAAAAAAGCAAAATTAAAATTTATGATTTTTTAATTAATAAAATAAATATTATTAGTACCTTTTAAGATGAAAAACATAGGAGACTCAGGTATAAAAAATACACAAAACGTAAAAGCTACAGCGACAACTAATCCTACAGAAGTAGCTGCCGTATATGACAAAAGCAATCC
>DWGR01001192.1:0-17120 GCA_018247715.1 Heliconius burneyi
TAGTGTTAAGACACTCCGCTCCCTATTGTTCATTCGAATTTTGGAGGCATTGCGAGTTGCGGAACTCAACACCAGAGCGAAGAAATGAAAATATTGTATTTTATTTCCTCGAGAAGGAACCCAACCCCACAACCTATCACGTTTCCAGTTGCACGTTTGTGCTCCTGCTCCACGACTGGCTCCAACTCTTGAAGCATTGCGTGTTGAGTGGCGGAACTCAACGCCTCGCTCGTTACTAGTGCGAGAAATGAGAATGAATAAATAAAATATGTCAAAAATATCAAAATTTAAATGTTGCACTACCTTTGCCGCATTTAAAAACTCTTCTCCAATCTTAAATCGTCAAAAAGTTCACGAGAAACGTAACTTTATCAAAAATCTTACATCAAAAACACATCATGCATATTGCATAAGATCCGCCGCTACTTTATGACAAAAATAATATAGAAAGTAATTTATAAGTTAAGAATTAATTTAAAGTTACATCTCCGCTGACCCAATCCGATGTTTATCTGTCCTCAGAGAGGCATAATTCACTCAACTCTCACTTTTATAGCCGCCATTTCTTTTCAACTAAATTGGCCGTGACAGAAAATGTTTTAGGATTTCTTTTTTGAAAATTATAATCGTTATGAGTATGGCTGAGTATTTAATGGATGTAGATGAAGTTGAGGTATTCGACTTAATATGATTATTTGTATAAATAAGTGAAGAAAAGAATATATAATTAAGAAAAGGCAGAGAGAACTCAGTGTTACGATACTCTGTTTTCCTATTTCCGCTGATTTTTTCTAGGCATTGTTGAGTAACGGAACTCAACTCCGAGCTTTTGCCTTCATGCTAGAGCAAAGAAATTGAACATATTAAAAAAAAATCAGTTTCACGCTGTATCCCGCACACAACAGGGTAGGCAGAGGAAACATAGTGCTAAGAAACTTGAACAGAAAGTAGGGAACTTTCTGCCAAATTCTGGAGATATAAACGTAAATAAATATTTCACTTCCTCAAGTGGGTATCGAACTCACAACCTTCGCGTTACAGTCACATCCTCGTGTCGCTGTGCCACGACGGCCTTAAAATATTAATAAATAAATTGTAATAAATAAATTGAAAATATTAATAATTATATATTATATTTTTTATAAGAAAGAGATTTTTTTAATGTAACTATAATATAAAGATGATCCATTTTTATAGAAAGTATGGTCTATGTTCATTTCATTACTGTTTATAAAAAAAATATCGAGCAAAAACAAGAGGAAACACAGAACTAGTTATAGCGTACAGTACGCCACAAAATACCGTCACTTAACCGTAAAATCGTAGTCAAGACTGACAAGTCCACTCGTAATTCCGGTTATACGAACTTGAACTTTTCTTTTTTGCATTTAAAACGGTAGTACGTTTAAATTTAATTTATCACTCGTTTCAATAAAATCGAAAATACCTTGCGTTCAGCTAAAATATGTGAAAATACAAATCTTTGATCCATTTGAATGGATATATTGAATGAATAAGATCTGGTTCTAGTATAGAGATCGTTCTTTTGATTTTTTTTCGTATTTTGTTTCGTCTTTTACCGTAGAGATGCAGCGTAATTGGCACTTAGGTGGTAGACACAAACTTCAAAGTACAGTCCTGGCGAGCTTGGTGGTTATATAATTAACATTCCCCGCGGAGCTGAGACTGGCGATATTAAAAATCTTGCTTATTTTTTACATAATTATTGTTAAACTTACTGTTTTTGTCGAAATTACGTTTTATCCCATTGTTCATTCAACAAAACGACGGTTGTTTGAATATACCTCGAAAGTGCGGCGGTAAGTAGACATGCTTCGTATAAAATATTTCTTTGTGCAAATTTCTTTTGTTGAGATTAAATGCATTTTTTTTCTGTTTTCCTTTTTAAATATATTATGTATTTACATAAATGTCCTTATGTATTATTAAGGCCGTTGTGGCGCAGTGTCAGAAGGGTGTCACTGTAACGCGACGGTTGTGGGTTCAATCCCCACTCGAGGATGTAAAATATTTATTTGCGTTTATATTTCCATTTCTTCGCTCTGGTGTCGAGGCAAAACGCGGCTTTAAGTTCTGTCACTCCACACGCAAAACCTCTAGAATTCGACAGAAACGGGTATGGAGTGTCTTAACACTAGGTTCCCTCTGCCTAACCTGCTGTGTGCGAGGTACAGCGTGACGCTGATTTTTTTTCCTTATATATTATATAATTACTAATTTGTAGATAATATTTGAAAAATATAATTTGCTTAATATTTTTAAAACAATCACTGTGTTTTTTACTTTAGAAAATAACATATAGAAAGATTGATCCTAAGGCCACTAAACATCGTTAATTTAATATTTCACAAAAAATAATAGAATTCAAAATTCAGCGGTAAGTGGAGAATGAAAGCATCTTAATGTAAAAGTAGTGTCTTAACACTAGGTTCCCAGGTTCCCTCTGCCTGCCCTGCTATATGCAATATACAGCGTGAAGCCGAAACAAAAACAAAGAAAGCTTAAGTTGAACGATTATTGGCTTATAAATGATAATATACTGTCACAATAACCAATAACCCTACAATAACAATCGTAAAATCTATTAACCCATACAAATCGATGGCTCGTGCTGACGTCTATTGATCTACAAGTGTCAATACCATTGAACCCAAATTACGAGGTGACGAAAAAAATATAACTTCTTTCAACTCGCTAGCAAAGGGTGCCTTTTTTGCACTTTCTTTTTTTGTGTATTGTCATTTTTTTCTTTTGTAATCCGATGTGTGAACCGAATATTAATGCTGAGACACCTTTTTGTAAGGGCTTTTTGCCACTTAATTCTAACCGGTAGATGGATTTTGAATGAAATGTTTATGATGGGATGATGATTTTTTCTAAGTAAATTTCAATTTGATTTTTTTAAATTTATTTTTTTTGTTGTATTTTTGCAAAAACGTGAGAGTATTGGGTTGGTTTTGATTTTTTTTTTAATTTATTTAAATTATATGCTCTTTCCATGCCCAATATAATTTCATTATGAAAAAATTTAATACATACATTAGTTTTTTAGTTTATGAGAATTATTTTTAAAACCTGTATTTTTTATTAGATAAAAAAATAGGTATTTTGCACTACCCTTAGTATAGTAAAAATTAAGTAACATATTACCGTCTCAAATTTAAAAAAGAGGGGGTTTTTATGGTATAAAACTATTTAAGTGACAAATCGCTTCATTTAACATTAAAGTGTACAATATAAACATCATTAACGACCTGCTTTTTTGGTTCTCAGTAAAAAATCGATATTGTATTAAAATATTGCATATCGATTATATTGTATATTGGGGAGAATAGTATTATCGATTAACTCGATTATAATGCACATTTGAGAGTTTTATATGAATTATATAAACTGAATGTACAACATCCCTATTTCGAACTTCACTGAAATACAATACATCCCCTCACTCCACAATGAGAACTAACGAACATAAAAATTAAAGTAAATCAATAGATTTCTTGTTCAAAGTGAAATCCCCATATTTACGTAGTACCCTTCAAATTAAACATGGCATCATCAAATGTACCTACGGTGCGTGTTCGTTAATGAATTTTCTAACGAAAAAAATTGAATTAAGGGGTGAAAAATTTCTGTCGAAACTTAAATAAAAATGCAGATAGGTAGAAGTTTTTTAGGGGTGGTACCGTCCTTTGAAGTACTTACTTCGAGATGAAAAATAAGGCTCTCACATTGAGTCGCCGACGCGTAATGCCACGGCTCGGTAGCTGTTTGATTAGGTATTCAAATATATTTAGGTAGGTATCTATAGATTTTTATAATAAAAAAAATATGATTTTTGCCTCACATAGTTGTAGTTTGGTGATAAGATAATTTAGATTATAGATAAAATATAATACAAATTAATTATCAGATTTGTATTTTTTTAAATCTTGGATATATTGAGGCCATCGTGGCGCAGGAGCACTAGTGTGTGATTGAAAGCGCAACGGTTATAGGTTCAATTACCACAAGGGGGAATGAATTAATATTAATTTATTAATATTCCCATAATCTGGCGGAAAGTGATCAATGAAGGTTTTAGCACTTGGTTCCCTCTGCCTACCCTACTATATGGTATATAGCGTGAAGCGGAAAAAAGAAAATGTATTTGAAAACTTACTTAGCCTACCAGAGTGGCAGAGTGGAAATATAATTTAAATACACTGAATAGTACAAAATATTTTTTTGACTTGGATTTTAACATGAAATATTGAATCTTAATTACAATTTAAGCAGTAAGCTTAAGGGTGATTTGCACAGAGATAATAAAATGTCACTCAATTCTGACAAAAAGGGACGCAGTAGAGTGTTCCGAAATGGGGCAGAAAAAGAAAAGCTATTAAAAACAATCAAGGCTATCATTCTTAGTCGTTTCCTCGCCCTGCCTATTTCAGATGTTTGATTAATTGAATGGTTGTGTATGACAATTATTTTTATTCTCTATATTTTAAAATTTATATGGTAGGCACTGCTGCTGCTGCTGTGTGCGGGATACAGCGTGAAGCTGATTTTTTTTGTATGGTAGGCCGAGGAACTGGTTGGTGGCATGCTGTTTTCACTTTTTGCCAATTTAGAAAAAAATTGAAGTCGCGGCGTTGAGTTCCTCCACTTAACACACAATATCTCGAAAATTGAGCGGGGCTTGGAAATCTGAGTTTTTAAGACTTGGTTATTTGTAGGACACAGCGTGAAACTATAAAAAAAGAGACTATTTCTGAAAACAAACACGTCATTTATATTATTTTTTCAGCTTTAGCAGGACTGGAGCCTAGATCCCGTTCAAATTTAAGACGTAACATAACTGTTGGCGGAACTCAAGCCCGCGCTATATCTTACCAGAGCGAGGAAGTGGCTATAATTTATTTCTCCGAACGGGGATCGAATCTACAGCCATCATGGTAACAGTCAATTAATGTCCCTTAAAACAGAATGCTATAAACATTCAGATAATGTCCTTTAAACCAGAATGTTATAAGCATAGAGTAGGTTTCCTGGCACCTACATATTCCAAAGAGTTGAAGTTGAATTTAGAATTATTTCCGTAATTATTTTTCAATATTATATTGCTAATTAGCTAAGAGTATAAGCTTTGAAGAGCTCTTTTATTTAGTTATCTTAACTTCTTTGATTTGTAATCTAACTGAACGTTTAAAAGTTTTATTTCTTACGCTTCTATAAATTATTAAAAACTATCTTTTATTTATTTTAATACCTTACTATAAAAGTGTTTTTTACTTAACTTTTATTTTCACATGAATTCAAATCTACTTGTTTATAAAACTCTTCCGCTACAGAGAAACTAACAGACCAAATAACTGGACTTGGAATTTTCTAATCTAATCTAGCTGGATTAGATAGTATAAGAAAGACATAAAAAAATTCTCAAAATTATTACGGAAACGAAATAAGGTGATTTTCCATTTTCCATTTTTAAATCCATGGAAAAAGAGACGTGGGCGAGCTCTAGTACTGAGTAAAATATGATGGTACCAACAAGTATCACCGACTATTACGCCATTACAAAGCTTTAAAGTAACAACGCCATGTAATTTACAACCCTTAAGAATAGAAAATCTGAGTACATAACATAAATTGGTTTTAAGGGGGGGTGTTCAAAACACCCCCGTCGTACGTATTGTAACACCCCCGACCGCACGCCACGTGGCTTCATCAAATATGGTCGAAATAATCGATAGCAATGAACTTTCAGTAATTTAAGTAATGATAGTTCAGTTTTGGTTTTGTCTTTTCTTGGTAGTTGTGGATACAAAGATAAAAAAATACGTTTACCAACTTATTTAAGGAAAACATATAAAACAAAACAGAGGTTTTTTTTAATTATTTCAATCGGAAGTATTTTACCAATTATATTGAAATAAAATATGTCATTGTTATTCATTTGTAAGGTCATTTATCTCTAAGGATGAAAATAACGAAAATTTATCAGAATATTGTAAAAATAAATTACAAATATATAATAATATTACCACCACACTAATAAAAATAAATCTCCGGATAATTTTTGATGAAAAAAAAAAACAAATGAATGACAAATTCAAGAGCGGTTGCTATTTCAAAATCAACTTTAAGTTATATTATAGAAGTGATATGCAGAGAACGGAGAATACTGACACTATTAAATTCTCTCTCCAAATACGCGATAAAGTATAATAATACGCCACTTCGATCGAAGCACAAGCAACATGGTGGGTGGCAGACCACCCAATATTTTACGAGAAGGCAGAAACTACAAAAAAGAATGCCTTATAAAATATAGTAATATTATTGCTTTTAGTAATATATACTTTTTGTTCTAATATAACAGTAAATTATACATTTAGTTTTAATTGTTTTTGATTTAATTATACAATTACGACGATTGAAGTCTCAGTACAAGCAATTTGTACGATATATTTTCTAAATAAAGATTATTTTTCTGACGTACCTATATAAGGGGAGTATTTCAAACAAGAAATTCACCTTATTAATGTAAAGACTGTATTTATATTCAAATTCGATCGCCACCGCGCTAATGCCGTCCGGAAAAATTCACCCTCGAAAATTTATTAAAAATATATCAGTATAGGGTCTATCCGTGTAGAGTTTCAAAGAGAAGGGATGCGCTCAAGAAAATGAACTTTTCATTCAAGCAAGTAGGGTCTTTATTAGGTACAGACGGTGGCAAAATTTTTGATATCAACAACAATTTTTGAAGCCCATTTTGTGTGCTATCTTTATAAAAATGTAATATAACATTAATTTGTATGTATATTTATAGTAAAAATAATTTCTTTACTCTCTTTTAGTCTGTTTATTTACTGGACGCAGTTAGTGTCTAATTAAATTCATAGATTTTAGCACTATGCCATCTGATAAATGTAATAAACTATTAACTCTTAATATTAAATATTTATGGTTATTAATATTAAATATAAAGTTATTAATATTAAATATTTATAGTATTAAATATTATTATATTGGAGCTAATAGAAATTGATGAAACTGAGTAAGGAGCTTCACTTTGAAGTACAGTTAAAAATAAATAAAAAATCATTATCAAAAAACATAAAAAGTAAAAAATACATAAAAGTTAAGTTAGATATTAATTTAAACAAACACATCTAATTTTAATAAATAAAAAAAATTGTACCTAGATAGACTTCCTTCTTTCGTTTTCTGATTAATAGGTAAAAAATCGTGTTCGCAATGTGGAACATAGCTAACTACCTACCTATATAAAATGTCCACTTAAAATACATTTATTCTAAACTAGTGTTCCGTTCGTGGCTTCGCCCGCTTCAACTATATACATAATTTTTAATTAACAAATCTGTATTATATTTGTTTTTTAATATTAATATAACTTTAAGGACACTTTATTTATCTATATTGATAAATAAATGTCAGCCAATTGATTGAATTAGTTATTTATAGCCATTTTATCTAACAATATTCTTTAAAATAGTAGACATCTTGTTTATTTATGAGCCGATTGAAATAAGATAAACATTAAATGTTAAAGAAGCTTGTGAAAATATAATAGAAAACAAGCAATGAAATCGGTTCTCAGATAAGCGTTAAAAAACGCACAGACAGAATTTTTTAAATCATTTTATTTCTATTACGTTAATAAATGCCACCAACAATTTTTCTTATATATCTTCCATGTACAGACACCGAGCCATTATGATTTTATTATATAGATACATTCTGCCATTGAACAAACAACGTCTCGAATACAGAGACATCAAGCGTCCAACCACGTTTCCACGTCTTTGCCAACTTATACAACGAAAATCTGTAAAAGAGAATCCTCATAAAATTTCGAAAATTTGCCGTTTTGTAAGGTTTACATATGTAAATATATAACTTATAAGTATATTCTTATGGTAATTTAAATAATTATTTATTTAATTTTTCATTAAAAATATTTTACCTATCTTATTTAACGATTTATCTTGTAATAAGTACCTATAACACCGTAAGTACCTATGTAAAAATATAATTAATCTAACAAATTACTTAAACTCATTTTAAAAATAAAAAATGGAGGTTAATTTTTAATTAATTTTTACTATATATTTTATTTTTATTATATGCTTGCTAAAAAATCTTCTCTCGATTGTACCCTTGTAAGCCCTCCGGATAACTTTTTTCGTCTAAAATCAGATGCACTCCCCCTAAAGCGTAGGTATTATTGAGTTTGTTAACGCATCTACATATACATTATACATATATAGCGACGTCAAATATAAGGGATATTTAAAAATGGGGAAAATTTTTTTGAAGTTATTTACGAACTCTTACAATTAAAATTTTACGCATGATGTGTTATTTTGATGCAAGTTACATTTAGTTTGCCAGGAATTTGTGTAAAACATTGAAGTTGTTATAAATATATTTGATTTATTATAAAAGCGCGGCGTTAAGTTACGCCAATTAATAAGCAATGTTTTAAACTCAGGTGGATTTTGTAGGATAGGGTGTCTTGACTCTAGATTCTCTCTACCAATTCTGCTATGTGGGATGAAAGAAAGCGTGGACCTGGATAAGAAGATATCTAATCTACGTCATTGGAGAACACTTTGATTTATCGACATGTATTTTGATAAAGATTGATTATAATATGTTTGAATTTGTATTTTAGAATATAGCATTTTGTCTGAAGTTGAACTTCGTTTGAAAATGATATTAGTTATAAAATCCTATATAGAGACGAGGCCGTCGTCGCGCAATGGTGCGAGCGTCCGATTATAATTGCGATGGGTGTGGGTTCTCCATTCGATGAATTTAATATTTCTATTTCTGGTAACTCCGTCACTAAACACACAGTGCCTCGAGAATTTCTTAATGGCAACGGAGTGCTTTGACACTAGGTCTCCAGGGATGAAGTGTGAAACTTAAAAAAATAATACGATGTAAAAATCTGAATATCGAATTATGTGAATTCCTATGCTAACACTTCGTCAAAACAGCATTAATTTAATTACAATACTTATCCTCAAATAAAATTATTATAACTTCGAGGATGTCAGTGTAATTTTAACACCCATAGAAAGCCACTAAAATTTGCATCTGCTTAACTAGGTACCCACCAGTAGAAACTATAACCGGTACGAAACAAAAATATGTTTTAAAAAAACAAAAAACTATAATACAATAGCTTCTAACGTCCGAACGGGGATTCCCACAATATAAAACTATTTTCAATACATCTCATCTGCATATTGCACCTTGGCTTAAAAACAATGAGATTGCATCCGTTAGGGTTGCTTGTGCATTCTAAATTATAACAATGTACAGTTGACACAATTTCGCGACCCTCCAAAGGTGGTTAAAACAAAAAAAAATGGTGATTGTTAGAAGGAACAGGTTTTCATTATCGTTAGAAAGGGCAAAGTGAGATGTAAAACAGTGAAGTGTTTCTTTGCATATTTGGATTAGGGTTGACACATTAAGCAATATTATAATTATTCTTGAAAGTATTAAATTTTCAATAATTTATATAAATTCTTAGTATAACTTTCAATAAAAAAATATATTAAAAATATATATATTTTTTTTTAACATTGAGCATCCAAGTGACATTTTAAAAGGTAGCAAAATATTTAAAAAAAATATTTTATAAATACTATAATTATTATGTCATTCAGAATGAAATCCAGGTTGGTTGTAAATAAAAGGATAAAATACTAAAATAAGGTAAATAGAAAAAAAATACTGAAAAAAAAATACTGAAAGTATCTCGAATTAAGTATATTACAGAGTTAAGTTAACGAAAATATAAATATTATTTATATGAAACTTATATGATTTAGCCCTAAAGTAATAAATGTTTAATATATTTTAAGTGCCAACCCTATTTGACGCATTTTAATTACAGCGTGGTCCCCAGCTTCTCAGCATCTCGAAGACATTGTACCCAGTTTAATTTATTCATAAATTTCATTATAAATTATTCCAAACTGGTAACGCATGCAAATGTAACGAAATTAAAATCATAGACAATGATTTTTTTATTTAAAAAAATATTGTCATTGGCGTTCCCACTGCATTGCGATTTTGTCTTTTGAATTCAAGATATGAATGTTAATTTTTTTTTATTGTTGTAACTGTAAAAGTGACGGTAGCGGAACTTGTTTAAGAAATGTTTTATTTTTAATAATCTATTTATGTTTTTTTTAGTTATTTGAGATTGTAGCGTATGATTTATAAAATTATAATCAACATCTTTGCTAAATCGTTTCTTTTTTGAAACAGTTTTATGAAGGAAGGGTAAATTTTTTATCTTCATAGTGAAAAAAATAATCTAATAATACAAAATTGTGAAGCATATCGATCGTGAGATAAGAATAATAAATGAAATGAAAACACGAGACTGTTCTGTTGGTTGATGAAATATAAGATGATATGAAAATGAGAAGAAACCGCTCAGCATTCCATGGATTCACTTTGTGGGTCCCGGACCTAAGGGCGAGGACACCCTGGCATGGGGCACTGGAGAGCCCGTCCAGTTCTCGGTAACTTGGGACGGAAGTACTTCCGACCCAAGTGTAGGTTTCTAAGGAGCCCTTTTAGAAGAGCGCAAACACTCTTCCACTGTCCAAATTATCTAGCTAACCAAGTTTAACATTAAACATTAGAGGCTCCTTCGAAGTAGGTTCCAAGAAATGAATCAAACTTTGAATCCTGGTCAGCTTGTTTGTGCTCTAAGTATTTAAATAAAAGTCACAAGATGTTTTAAATTGACCACAAGTTGTGATGTAATTCATTCATTCATTCATCTACATATTGCATTTTAGAATAGAACCTTGAAGTAAGTTGTGTAGGGCAGCTGCCGTGTCTTTAATGAAATATATATACAGTTATGACTATAGTCAATATTTTGCTTATATATTCACATACCGGTGTGGATCAGTGGCACAGAGTAAACATGACGATTGTAGGTTCGGTTTCCACTAGAAGAATTTAATATTTTAATTTCTGTATTTTGGTAACAAGACAAAGCGCGGCGGTGAATTTCGCCAAACAACATGCTATATTTTGAAAAATTGCTCAGTGCCTGGGGAATGGATTGTCTTATCCTTTATCTACCATGCTGCATGTAAGATACAACATGAACACAACGACCTCAACCTGCTTTTCTCATCTCCCACATAAAGAAGCGTGTATAAAGATAATCTATTATTAATACGTCCTTTCTCATAATTGCGTGTTGCACTAATGATGAAGGACGGACACCATGCCGCACTGTCTCATCAGATAGAAGAGATAAAAATTAATTGACAAATATGTAATTCATCGTGGTGCAGATCTGACTGTAAAAGGGAGTTTGACCCGTTTGATACCCACAGGGAGGATGACTTATTTTGAAGCAAAAAAAATCTATAACTAGGGATCGAACCACCGACCATTGCGTGTTCAGTGACGTACTATACCGCACCGTGACAATTTGAACATTTTTTAAATTATTTATTTGTAATAATATTAAAAGTGCGCCTAGCTATGGATATAAACTATAAATATCTAAGCCTATAGCCCACCACCTGTCGTAGCTTTGCAAATATAAAAAAAACTTAAAAAAATAAAGTAAAAACCTTTAGGGTGAGAATGACCATTATTGTATAGGAAAATCAAACATCTGCTTCCTATTACGCATATGTTAATATCAGTTATTTACTAGGTATAGAGTTATACTAAGTTAGCTTAGTTCATATATTAGAAAATAGAGACAGAAGTGGCAAATGTTAAAGGTAACGAATTATTTTTCTTAACTACAAGTTTAAAGCTATATATACTTGAATTGATTGATTTACATAATATGTTTAACTGTTTTGTTTAAATTTCAGATCTTAGATTGTAAGGTTGTTGGTTATTTTGTTTACTTATTTTTTTTATAAATCATGTATTTTTATTATAATTAAAAAAGAGCTATTCCAAGGTAACAGATTACGTTGAAATTTTTTTCTTAGAAGTAGTTAATCTGAATATAAGTAAACATTTGTTAAGATTTTGTAGGTGAAGTGAAGGAAATTTGTGATAACAAATTCAAGAAATAATCAAAAAACTTTAGCGTTACACTTTATCCCTAGCCGAGTAATCAGAGAAAACTGCATACCTCTTTCGCCTCGTCCACTGCCATAAACCTCTTCATACATACCCTCCGTGCGGTCCTCATGCTTTTTACGTGACCGTCGTCCAATATCTTTGATATTGTGTTTTTGAAGGTCAACTGAACTCTACCTCTCTTACCGCTCACTTTTCCTTCATAAAAAACTTTTTTGCCATTACTCATTCGCTCGACGTGTGCAAATAAAAAAAATTATTATAAATTCTTTTTCTTTAATAATAGATAATATAAAATATTTGATCTACCCTGCAAACTTACAAAAAAAAAACCAAATATATATAACATTTAAAAAATCGTATAAAACTAAGCATATTTATTTAACATCTAGATTTTAATCTGTGAAAGGCAGTCTAAGTTTAGAAACGCCGTTAGAACCTATTCCCCGTTTTTATGTGGACGTTAGAAGTTTTTTATTGCGATCAGTTCTAGTTAATTGCGCACGCTCCCCAAAGACCTCTATTATGTTGTAAAACATATGTTATTTTGTAAAAAGATACTATATACACCTTTTAGGTACAAGTATGTTATATGTATAAATATCGCTACTTCTTTGATTAAATAGCATATATATATATATATATATATTTATTTATGTCTTCACTTAATTTCCTGATATATTATAAAGATAATAGTGTGAAGACACTTAGTTGCAATCTTAAGAGACTGGGCAAAATAAAATGATTTTGACATAAACATTTCCACGAGTTTGATTAAACCCATAACTGTAGCCTTAACAATCAGACCATTACGTTACTATGGTTTTTACATTACTTATATATACACGCTGTATCCCGCACATGACGGGGTAAGCAGTGAGGTAGTGTTTCGATATTTCTTTCATTAGTTTCTGACGAATTCTCTAAACATACTAGTCGAGTGGTAGAGCTCAACGCCTTGCTTTCCTTATTATGAAATTCCCGCGAAATTATGAAATGAAATAGTTCATTACTGCGAGTTAGAATCGAATCCATAACAGTTGCGCTTGCAGTAGCATACTTGTGTCACTGTGCCACGACGGCATTTATATGTATGCATAATTAAAATATTATTACCATTAAATGTTAGTTTTTCAATTAAAAAATGCTTAATTAACAGTAGATACTTAACTAAAGTTGATCTAAAATATAACGTAACGAGATCGAATCTCTTTTTAATGAATGTAGATGTATTGTTATCTGCATTTAGAATCTCGGTAACGTAGATTAAATATATAATATATAGTTTTTCATTAACGTACGAGTGAGTATAAAGTACTTAATGAATGAGAATTTTGAGTTTGAATTGTTTTTCTGTATAACTTACTCTAATGATTATATTTGATACAATTTCTATAAAAATCAAATAATAAATTTCAAATAACTGTTTTTTTACTACTTAACAAACGAATATCTATCATTATCATTAGCTATTTTTCCATGCGATTTTTCTTTTTATAATTGATCACTTTATTCACATCGTTTTTTGGTGTCGAATGCAAATTTTATAAAGTCGTAGTAATAAGTTGTCAAAGTAGCATTTTAAATTCATATATTTATATCCACATTAGTGATGCGAAAACAGATATAAAAATATAAATTATATTTTAATTTTAGGATTTTTAAAGGGGCATAATGGGTTTTAAATGGACAGTAGGAAGAGGAGTGTCTTAACACTATGTTCTTTTGACTATTCTGCAATATACGACATATGCTTGAAGCTAAAGAACTAACTAAACAAATTATAAGCAAAATAAAAACCTGAATGCATAAAACGACCTAATGTATCTAGTAGCATTCGCGCCAAGATACCCAAAATCAAATGATAAGTTTATTTATCAAAATTGATTCACTAGTTTAACAGTTAGAGGGAAACAAAGGACCGGACATACATAAAAACAAATATATACGTAAAAACATAAACCTCCTTTTGGGCTTCGTCGCAGTCGGGTAAAAAACACCTTAGTTATGTTTACGCTTATCTACTACATAAAGAAATAAAAAAAAAACATTACCTAAGTTATCTGTAACATGAGACCTGAGGGCACGAAAGTCGGCGTGTCGCAGGTAATTACAATAAAATGTTAATTTATATAATTTCCCCCTGGAGTTTTCTGAATGCTGCGCCTAGGTTGTTTGCGTCATACCTATATTTAACTTGAACTGTAACGTGGTATTTTTATTTTATAAAAACATAATGTTTAATGCCAGTGCTTATGGAATAATAAAAGATAGTTGATAATTAAATTGTGTAAGAAGTAATAATATAAACACCTATATAAAGGTTACGTATGCTTCTTAATATAGATTGAGATAACGAATCTTTTTTTCCATCCTTCTCTTCAAATTTCACGAACTACATATATAAAAACAAAAATAAAAATTATACCTAAATAACTTTGGTTTGCCATATCTATCTATCTATCTACCTAATTTTAGACACCTGCTGACTATCTCAATATTTTTTAAGCTTATTTCTAAAGCATTGAATGTAAAATATTCTTATAAAATGTATAGTTAATTGTGGCGTCAGGTCACTTGTCAGGTCACTGGCGACAGCACGCGATGTCAACCATTTTGAAATTATGTTTACACTCGCCTTATATTATACTAGCCTTTCCACATGGCTTCCTTTGTATTAAATTGAAAAATATATATTTTTATTATAACAGAAAATAATATATATTTAAACATTATTTCTTATACTTAGGTAGAGGTCGACTGCCGCAGGGGCACAAAGGTGTGACTGTAACGGAGGGTTGTGGGTTCGATCCCAACTCGACGGAATGTATATTATTTCCCAATATTTTCACTTTTTGGTCTGGCACCAAGGCAGAAAGCCAGGCATTGAGTTTCGCCACTCAAAACGCAATGCCTTGAAAAATTTGGCAAAAAGCCCCAACTTTACGGAGTGTCTTAACACTAGGTTCCCTCTGCCAGGATACAGTGTGTTGATTTATTTTTATATTTTTCTTATACTTAGGTCAGAGCCAGATGAATAACGATAGTTAATTCGACAAATTAGTTAACTAGATAGGAGAAATAAAAATGCTTAAAATATTAATAATCAATATTATACATCAATATATACTTACTTATTGTTTTAAACTATTTTGTGACATGCAATCTATCATGTATATTTATGTATGAGGTATTTTAAATGAATCGAATATGAGAGATTCGATAAATAGATAAATTCGATAATGAGAGTGTATGGCATCAAACAAGTCACATTACGTGTTGAGTTCCGCAACTCAATAGACTGTTTTATGGAAAGTGGAGCACAGGGTGTCTTAACACCAGGTTGTCTCTGCCTTCTCTGGTATTTTATGGTGAATAAAGCGTGAAAAAAAACACTTTTACAACAACTATTAATTAAAGGTATTGATTGGAGAGATAAAAGATAAGTTTGCCATTTTTTTATTCCAATGAAGTAACTGAGCAAAAAAATTTGCATTGCGTTTTTTTTATTTATTACTTTATATTTACACCTTGACTAACGACCTATTATCGTTTTTAAAAATAAATATTTTAACCTTTAATAGTACAATTTATAAAACAAAATATGAATAAAATTAGGTCTATCATAAATGCATTTTCATACAAACTGAATCACCTCATATAATTTATAGTATAAAAACTCTAGGTGCTATTGGCGGAAATATTTATATTTGTATATATTAGATATTTATAGATTTATTTAGCTTGGTTAGATAAATAGGTGAAGTCGCTTAACACGGGTGAATCCAATCAATCCAAAACATATAAATAAATGTAAAAACGAATGTTTACGTTTACATTAATTTTCAATGATATCATCAGTCATCTGACTTAAAATACGAAGGTTATGAGTTCGATTGCCACTCGAAGTGAATTGCTCGCTCTGGTAGTAAAAACAGCGTTGATATTGAAAATTCAGCCCGCAATGTCTTGAAAACTGAACGGAAAGTGAAGAACAGAAAGTCTTAACACTAGGTTCCAACTGTCCTATGATGGAATAAAACGTGAAGCTGATGAATAATTTTTTGACTTTTTTTATTGTATATAGGCATATTATAGTCTAGCAAACCAAACGCGGTTTCGCCCGCTTAAAGTGATTGATATATTATAGCTCAATTTGTTAAAAAAAAAATACTTAAATATGTATTGTTATTCTGATGGATATTACTGTAAAGTTTCATTTAAATTCGTAATAGTTTTTGCTCGAAAGCCCAAGACAAGAGTCACAAACTTTCACATTTATATTATTATTAAGATATCTATATATCGTCTGTCGTACGAGGCCGTCGTGGCACAGCGGCACAAGGGTGTGACTTCGTGCGCAGCAAAAACGACTGGTTGTAGGTTCGACCTCCACTCGAAGAAGTGTAATGTTTATTTACGTTTATATTTCCATTTCATCGCTCTGGTGTTGAGGCAAAGTGCGGTGTTGAGTTCTGCCACTCAACACGCAATGCCTCCAGATCTCGGCAGAAAGTGGGGAACGGAGTGTCTTAATACTAGGTTCCCTCTGTCTACCATGCTGTGAGCGGGATACAGCGTGAAGCTAAAAAAAAACAATATTTAAATGATTAGTAATATATACCTACCTTATATATAATGGTACCTACCTTTATCCACGGGGTACTGCAATATTCCTAACGTCGGATACAAAAATAAAAATAACTAAATTAAATCTTTTGAAAAAGTCCACAGGCAGAATAATTTCACAGTGTCAATTACAGCAAAAAAAAATTGAACTAGTTAAACTTAATATAGATCTAAAAAAAGATTACAGTCAAAAGGATGACAAAAAAAAATGTCGTTTTTTTTTTAAAAAAAAAACCAGACTTTCCATGTGTCAGTCTTAAATCAAAACTATAAAGAGATTTTTGTCAAATTCATATCATTGTTTCATACTGAGGGAGGAGATTTTTTATACTGTAACCTTTGTCAATAGGTTTTTTTTTTAA
>DWGR01001193.1:0-17116 GCA_018247715.1 Heliconius burneyi
AAGGTATTTAAGTAGGAATTACGATACAGCGGTCGTGAAGCCTCAGTAAATAACGTCTATCTGGCTCCCGCGTCTGCCAAATTACTTGGCAAAAACTACAGACTCCTTAAACAAACGTCGAGCTTGGGTGCGGTTTGTCTTTGAGTGCGTATGCACTCGTAGGAGTATAACACCTTGTATTGTACGGATAATCATAATTGGTTTTTATTTTAGTAGAACTAATCATCTTGGTGTTTCAAGATTGTTATTATAATAAATAATATTTTTTACATTTTTCAAGTTAAAAACATTCAAATATAAACAAACAAATACATCGAGGAACGCAAAAACTGTTTTAGAATGTTTTTTTTTACCTTACGTAAAAACCGCGCATTTTGGAAACCGTCTAAGCGCTCTGACCTCTCGGCCTTATATTTTCATCAATAGAACGTCGATAAAGAAGGGTTCAAATCATTCTACGTTAAAATCTTCATACATTTCTAAAAAGAAGTAAGAAATAAACATATTTATTTTATACTCATGTACATTTTAATTCATTATACTTTTGAGACAGCTTTGTTGGTCTCCAATAAATAAACAACAATTATAAAGACTTTTATCATAGTGATGGACGCATATATCTCACTATATAAATATAATATTGCATTGTGTTTTGAGTGGCGGCATTTAACGCCGGGTTGTTGCCTTGGTGCCAGAGAGAAGAGAACATTCCCTCGAGTGAGAATCGAACTCACAACCGTCACACCATAGAAGCTCTGCTTCATGACGGCCTCAAATTGAATATGTAAATTATAATAAGCACCCTTATTTCGTTGAAATATTCAGAGCCGCAACACTATTAGTTCTACTCGATGAATAATTTTATGAATTTATTCGCTTTTCATCGACTCGCACTTTATCAAATTCTGCAGACGTGCTCTTCAAGTAAACTACTAACTGGATTGGGGTAATTCTCTAAGACCCATGTTTTATTTCTGTAGACTGCAAAGAATAAAATATTTTACATAATGTTCACTCGAAGTTTTACAATTTGTTACAAATTTTGTTTGTTTCATATCAGTGTAGCTAGTTATAAATCTTGCAACTTTATATGGCATAAAGTGATAGACAAGTGTTTTTTGAAACGATGTATTTTCATATTAAAATTGTAATATAGGTATTAATAATCATGATTATATTTTAAACGTAACAGCGTCGAGGAGATCTTAAACTACTCTATAAGAGCTAAATTTATATTTATGTCGTTGTTTATGCAATGTGTATGTTATTAAATTAAGTAAAATATTCTATTTCTATGTACATAATATGTACATGTAAGTACAACACATCTTACATGTTAAATGACGGAGCTCAACGCCAAAGAATGGTATTTGCCTGATTATCAGAGATGCCTGGTAGAGTAAAAACTGAAAATATTAAACATTTCACTCCCTCTAGTAGGAATTGAACATACTGCCGTTGTCTTTACATACATATGCATCTATATAAAATCTACATATTATGCATAAGAAACGCGAATAAGCATTCACATTGAAAGTTTATTAAAAATATATATAATTCTGAAGATTGAAATTTCGATTATGATATTCATACGAACACTTCTATTCGCGCTTGCTCGATTCAAATTAAATAATTTATTTCAACATTTAATCTATCACAGTACTGAGCTACCTACTGATATTGTTCTCTTTTAATCCACATCTTTTGCGATTGAATAAAAAAAGTCACACTACGCTCATTTTCCTTATCCACACAAAAGGAGGAGATGATGATGAAACACCCCAAGGTATTGAATGGAAAATTAATATATAGAGCAAGTAGGAAGTTTGTTTTTAAGAAAATTGCTGTCATTGTAATCGTATGCGAGTCAGTATTGTGTATAAAATTACTTTGCTTTCTCTTATGTTTTACTTGCGTAACTTAGCCCTGTGGTTTACATTTATATCTGGGATGGCAAGGACAACTATGTAGAGTTTCCATTCATTCAAACGCATGTGTTCGTACAAAATTTGTACTTAGGCTTGCACTAATAATGCTAAGTGTGGTTCGTATTTACTGCCTGTAATACATAGACCTACACTGATGTAACTGGCACCAACAGAACTAGCTTACCTGTTTTTTACTTGTTTTAGTTTTTAGGTTCTCTATGAGTAGTAGTAGTCAGCGGTAGGGGGGGGGGGGGGGAAAGACCTCGGTTGACCTTCGAAAACACAGTATCAAAGAGAAGGAAAGTTACTTAAAATGCATGAGGACCTCCGGAGGGCATGTATAGGGTGGTCACAGGAGGATGACAGTGGACGAGGCGAAAGAGTTATGTAGAGACCGTAGCGTTTGGCGTTCCGATTTCTCTGACTACCCGGGTAAATAAAGCGTAAAAGTTCTATATCTCAAAATGAGACAGCTATTTTAGCTATAAAATGAATGAATTTGAAAGTATTTGATGTTATTTGAGTTAATCCCGTAATGGCTTAATCAAGGTTAACAAACACGAACTAATACATGTTTAATAAAATAAATAACCGTATGTAATAATGTTTTAGCTCGATTATAAGGAAATATTTTTTTAATTATAATATTGATTGATTATAATTTTTAACGGAATCCAACGCCGCTCTTTAGCACTGTCATATTTTTTGGTGAGAAAAATAACAAGGAAAAATTTGATCACGTTTGGACGCCTATTTACAAGTAATCATTACAAAAGATCTAATTAATATATATATCACAGCGTGAAGCCGACTTTAGTAGAGACGTCCGTTAAAAGAGGATGTTTTTAAATTCAATTCTTCTATCATTATTTCCATAAGGGATAGAAATAAAAGACGTAAGTAACAGCTTTTGAGGAAAATCTTCCGTTTTTTTCAAAATAAATCTAAGGTAGGCGCATCCGTAGCTAAAATTCTCTTCAAACTTGTAATTCCAGTGTCAATTTTTTTCTTTTCACAAAAAAAATAACTGCGATGTAAATGCATTTCCATTAAATCTCAGAGTAAAATAAAATGTATTCTTAAGCGGCTCACAAAGGAAAGTTTTCGTTTGAAGTGAATCTTTCGCTGACGTGTGATTGACTTCGCACCCCCGGTTCCGTTACGGGCATCTTTATTTATGTGGATAATAAAACTGAGCTTATAAAAAGCTTAGGAAATAGAGTGTGACCTTTATTTTGCACTTTCGAAATTTATATACTATGGTTCAATAGAGATAGAGTTTCTGGACTAGCCTTGAAAAAATATATTCTTGTATTTTTTTTTACTTTAAAAAACTACTTTTTCGATAGTGAAATTTCTTGGATGAGCATAACCCTATTCTAGGGTGGGCACGGGCCCGGTCTTCCATATTCCTAATGCATGATATTAAAAGGAGAATTGCTTTGAACCTATTTAAATAGCCATTTTAAATACACTTATAAAAAGTACTAGTAAATAAATATTTATAACCTTTGAATTATGAAAAACAAAATAAAATCTAATACATAAAGAAATTTATTTTACTATGTACAAGCATTAATATTTCATTTATATTCAAAAGAATTTCGTCTTGAACGTAGGGCGTCTTTAAATAATGAAGATACAATGAGCGGTCTCAATCGTTCGGGACTAAGTTTGTTGGTTAATAAAACTTGTTCAATATTCTTCCATACTTTGAACAACATATTTTTGTCGATCAGTTTATTTGAAACGTTTTATAATGACTACTTTATGAGCTTGGCAAATATTTTAGATACTTTTATTTAAGATTATTAGTAAATATTTGTACTTGTGAAAATTTTAAAGTCTATGCTATTCAAAATAAATATACTATTAATAGTGATATAAAAGAAAATTAGGTATCATTAATAAAGGTACTATTTAATTGAATAATGTAGTGTTAGTATTATTAGTTTAATAAATTATTTAGTCACTTAAGCCTATAAACATTTAATTTTTTATAGACTTAAATATTATATAAGTGAATACATTTTAAATTTTTAAATATAAGCTATTATAAAAAAATACTTTTAAAAATACATTAAAAAAAAACACTCTTCCAAAGGACAAGGATCTAAGCCCTCGGTGGCTAGGGCTCCAGAGAGAGGAACCCCCTCACAATACGCGCCGTCTTAAGTTATTATTATTATTCCTTAAATAGACTTCAATAACGCTGTACTTATTTTATTAAATTCAAGTATATAATTGTCGATTCTCATAACCCTTACACACAACAAACATACAACATTTCTGTTCAATACAATTCACCATCTTTCCTCAACTTATTACAATTACCAAAAATAAAATATATTATAACAATGCATCAGTAACACTAATTAGTTAAACAATCGTTGAGACATTGTGCGCGACATCGTTATAATAACAACAATCCACGTCTCATTAAAGTGACAGCGTTGCGTCAATTAAACATAAAATATAGAGATTCGTGCGTCTCCGTGAGCCCCCTCGCCTTCCTTCGCCCACAATGCGGCCCGAGATCTCATTAGCACAGTACTAAATGTACAATTTGTTTTGTATCGCCACTTACTTTGGGTTAACATCGCCTTCCCTCAATTAAAATTTTCAATACAAATTGCTGAAGTTCGATGAAATTGAGTTTGTAAATTAATAGGAATGGGCGACGTTCGTGGATTTTTTTTAGGATGGGTTGGTATTTAAATGACTATATAAGTGTTTACATGTGACCGCCTGTAGGTTCGATTTGCACTCGAGAATATAAAATATTTAAAAGTTTTAAGTATTCGTTCTGGTGTCGACGCAAAACGCGGCATTACTTTTTTCGGCATAAAGTGAGGAACGAAGTGTCTTAACACCAGGTTCACTCTGCCTACCTTACTTCACGAGGGATACAGCGTAAAGCTGAAAAATATTTTTTTTGAGAAAATTCGGAATATAGTGATGTCATTCCTTTTTCACTTACACTATATTAAGAATCATTGATCATTGGTTAGCGAATTTCTGAAAACTTCTATCTAATCACCACAATGTGTGTTCGATATGAAATTTGAAATAAAAGAACTTCCCTACTCGCCATTTATTGAATTTGGACAGATAACGTTTGTTATTTTTCTGCTTTTTGTCTACTAATAATATTTCTTGTAACTCAAAGCTTCTATTAATTACTTTGATTGCTACTATATATTGCTTTGTAATTTATGTTTACCTACATATATAAATACCAAAGGAAACAAATTATACAAATTGCAAATAAACCAATGCGGTGCGTATTTACTTTCATATTTATACGTACATGGATTGTTAGTTAAAAACACTACTATAAAATATTTTATTTATTTTCAACATCCAGCTCTTATTAGTTTTCAGTTGCATTAATGATCAATGTTTCTATTCATGAATATCAAAATAAAGTCGAGTGTTCTCTATAGTATAGTTGTAATAATAACATCAAGAGGTACATACATATATTAAGTATCATCGACGTGGTTATAACAAATAATAATTAGAACAAATTCAAATTGTGAAATTCACCATTTGAGTAGATAATTGAGTTTTCTTTACGGAAAAACACTAGCTAACTAGCTAAGCACTAGCTAAGTTACCTGGTAATACTTGTCTTATTTATTTAATAAATAATGAAATTTGTAAGTAATATCTCTATTTTATAATGTAAATATACATACTTTTATTTTGTAATTACGTTTTTTATTAAAGAAAAAAAAAACTTTTTCACGAAGTTTTGTTAAAAGTTTACTAGTAGCGTACTAGTAATAAATAATTAAAGCCAACTTTTAGTATCATATTTAAATTATAAACTTTACATTATTAAAGAAAAATTAAAACATTATTTTATACACGCAGAAATATCAATAGATACAAGTAATTTACAATGAAACTAAAACCTATATATCCGCATCTAAGCGCCGGCGATCGTAATACGTTTGAGCGCCAGGAACTAAGACAACATTTATGTTGTGGTTTAAACGTGTCTGTGTAATCCTATAGCGAGGTTCAGCACAATCTAAGTAAGCCTTGCCTGTTAAAACTTTTCTTTTCATTATTCCTTTAGGCTCCCGAAGGCGGCACTAATCCGATCCGAAATGTCTTCTTTACTACTTTTTACCGTGGAACTTCCAAATTGAAGTCGGTGGAGACTTAAGTCCGTGATGTTTGTGACAAAGATGGTCCGTTTTTAATTATATTTGGAATATTTCTTGGTTTATATATTTATGTACTAAACACGTCGGTAGTTATCCATTGCAATTACCTATATCTTTTTTTAAAATAAATTATTGTTTAATAAAACTCAGAAAGTAAATTGTAACATAAATGAAAGATCTCTCTGTATAATATGATAGATGATACCAGCAAAGTAAAAAATACTGGTACCAAAGTGGCTAAAAATACTGGTAAAATACAATCTGTACTCTTCAAGCATTGACATGAAGAAGTGGACTCTAAACAGATTTTTTAGTTTTACAGTTCTTTGTTTCTTTGGTTTTGTTGCCAAAATGCTATACTTATAATGGGTTCCAAAAACACATGACAATACACACACACACACACACACACACACACAGACACTTTGTACAATTGTACAACGTGGCACGTTGCACTTGTGTGGAATGATGAATATTCGACCTCGTCTTCATTTTCCTTACAATGTTCCTTGAGTGAGGCAATAATGTAATACATAAACAAGAGGTCCGCCTCTGAAACGCTGTCACATTCGCCTCGCAATAAATTTTAATGAGAACCCACTACCAACTGCCTATTATCGTAAAAATGAACACTTAAATAGTTTAGGGAAACTGGGACGATGTCTAATACATTGCTCAGGTAGAATTATTTAGTGATCAAATTGAGTTCAGAATAAATGTGGATTGTTGTAATTGAAATATCAAGCTATTCGGACTTGTGGCGCAGTCGCAGGGGCTTTTGTGCTTTTGCGTGTGATTAAACGCGACGGTTATGGGTTCGATCGCCACTCGAGAAAAAATATGATTATTATTTATTAATATTTTCCTTTTGAGTTTCGCCATGCTTGCTTAGAAAATTTAGCGGAAATTGATAAACGGTGTATCTTTACACTAGGTTCACTCTGCCTACCATGTTACGAATTGAAGTTAAAAAAACTAAAAAAAAAACGAAATATCTTAAATATTAACGAAACACAAATAAATACACGGAAACAATTGTATAAATTTAAATTTGGAATATTTATTTCATAAGTACCTTGTTTTAATTTGCACTGCATCTTTTATTTCCAGATGTTGCTATTTAGTATTAGTAATAACTAAGTACACATCCATCCATTCTACTTAACATCCAAGGTTCGTTCTTTCATATACATATATGAAAAAACGAACCTTATATCTTCTTTATCCTGGCATTCATCCCAGCTATTGCCAGGGTCTGACTTCCTGCTCAGCCTACTCCACTTTGCTCGGTCTTTAACGTCCTCGGTGGTTAGACCATTGACTCTTATGTCCTGCGTCACGCGATCCAACCAGCGCTTTCTTGGGCGTCCGAGAGGTCTCACTCCAGGGACTGACATAGCAAGGCATTTGCATCCCACGTAGTTCTTAGGTCGGCGCGTAACGTGGCCAAACCATCTCAGTCGACGCTCTTGGAGCTTATGCGCTATGTCACGGACTCCAAGACTACCTCGAATGAACGTGTTTCTGTATCTATATCTTTTAATAAATATTCGGTGAAGTGCTAACGAATACAAATTATTATCTACAATTTAATATAAATGCAGTTAAATTCAAAAGGAGTTCAATTCAAAAATTTGAAATGCAATAATTTTTCGTAAAACGAAAATATTGTTTTATTCATTCATATTATTTGGTTGATTTTGTAATACGGCGTTGATGGTAAGAACACGGTAAGAATTTACCCTCTCACATATTGTTAAATTTGCCTTTATGGGTCACGTAGAGTAACAGACAGACAACAAACAAGTTGTCCATCGTTTTTCCTATTGAGGCACAGAACCCAAAAAAATATCCTATAACATCTTAATAAAACATCTCTATATAACATTAACTGAGGGCAATATTGTAAATATTAGTGAAAAATAGTGATTAGTGTAAGTGTGCGCGAGTAGCGCGTCGGCATCGGAACTTCATATGAAGTTAATTGTATTTTTCCGTTTGCGCGGACGTGACCCGACTATGGGATGAGTGTCTTAATAGTGGTTTCAGCTGCGACACGCGCTCTGCGATCTTGCGTTGCAAATGGTATGTAATAGTGTATTAATATTAAGAAAAATTACAGTTTTATGTTAAGGTGTTGTTGGATTAAGTCCAGTAAAAAGGGAGTTGTAGTATCAGTTTCTAATACATTTATTTTTAGACTTATGTTTTATTCCAAAAGAAAGAACATTAGCTTGGAGGGAGTGTTGACCATATTTCATCCAAATTCGTGTAGCATGGGATGTTGAGAGACAGAACTAAGCGCCGTATTTTTAATAATAAAGTAAGAAAGTTTTAATGTTTTAAAGACAAGACCTTTTTTTCAAATTTTTCACAGTAGGTTAAACAGGATATGAAAAATATTAGTTAGACCATACCTACTTCGTTTCACCCACTGTCATTAGTTTCTTTATAAATGTCCTCTAGGGAGTGTTCATATTTGTGCGTGACCTTCCTTTACTCGTAGTTATTGACTTTTTTGCAGACAATCTAACTTTACTGTAGTTTTTTGTTTCAAACTCTGACGTAATAAATGTTTTCAAGTGTTTATATAATGCATTTTTTATATTTTTTAAACTATATATGCAGTATTAACAAAAAAATCCAGTCATAGCGTATTCACAAAACCACAGTTCATGTAACTCTGAGGGGCTACTAAAGTTAATGCCGTTAAACAACATAAAACGTTACAACTGCACCGTGACCACTTTTTAAATTATTTTATTAGAAAAGGAGACCAGATTATTTGTGACTGTTAACTTTGGCCTGCACCTATATTCACCGTATAAAGTGATCGAGCGTGAGATGCCGCTTATCCATAAGTTAGCTATAAATATAAGCGGCATCTCGAAATCGTCTCAAATTTTATCTGAGAGTACATATCGGCTTATAATTACGGGCGTTACGAGTTGCTTAACGTGATATAATAGAACCTAAGCCTTCCTCGATAAAAAGGTCTTCTAATACAAAAAGACTTTCAAAGAATTACAAAAAAGTAGTCCTGATTTTAGCACTTTCAACCAAGCAAACTTTTCAGCTAATATATTCGAAATTTAAATTGTTCTTTACTCAAATAGACTAATGTAGGTACTTTTAAATGGTCGAGTAAACATACAAACAAAAAGCTACCACCGGTTCGGAAGGCAGTTCTGCTAAGAAGAGCCGGCAAGAAACTCCACAGTTCCTCTTTTCAAAAGTCAATGGTATAATTTAATTACTATAATTAGCTAGTAGTTATCCTGGATGATATTCTTGAACAGAACATTTCTCATTTCTTTATAAGCTTTACTTGTTAGATTTTTTTTTACAGTTACTTTAAATTTTGGTAGTGGCAAATTTAGAATACACTGTGGAATTTTATTATATACACATGTACTCAGACCCATAAAAGATTTATTAACTTTTTGGAGGCGAAAACTTATTTTTTTTCTTGTCCCTATCATACGTGTATTACTATTTTTACTATGAGACTGTATATTTTGTCGGACAAAGAGAATATTATAATATACTAATTGTAAAGCAATCATAATAATAATCTTCGAAAATATCTCGCAGAGAATCTCGAGCTCTTAGATTATCTTAGATAAAATATGTTAAGTTTTAGTATATATATATATATATATATATATATATATATATATAAATGTGGTAAGCCAGTTTTACTATATGTTAAATGCAATAAACTCTTATCCATACATGAAGAATAAAATAACAGTATAATATTTCATAAAATATATAGAGCACTTCTTGATACGACGAGAGTGTAATTCGGAGCTTTTATGACTTGTAAGTTTATAGGCCTCATTTAATAAAATTCTTTGAGTAATGCCTGTATTTACACATCTTGATAATTTAATTTACCCTTTATTTATTGGTGTTTGAATTGATGTAACAGGATCAGCTAGCGTGAATCTGGTATTAAGAGTTAAGGTACTCCGTAATCCACATTCAAAATAAATTAAATATTTCTCCGAGTGGGAATTGAACCCAAAACTGTTACTTTTACAATCAGACGTCGTCTACGTACATATTACCAATACTTCTCTACTGACGGTATAATTTAAAAAATATTACTATTGTACGTTCTCCGTTGGTAGTTTAAACAAAATGCATTCAAATAGTTGCATTGTTTCTATCATAAAGCAGTTTAATAGCTTTATGAAACACTCGCATATGATTAGAAATTTTGAACGCAACAGAACCTGACATTTTATGTGAAAAGGATCATTAAACATAAAAACAATTGAGATATTTCCCCGTCGCCGTCAGATACGACAATTACGAATGAAAATACAATTTCTGACTCTATTAATTTTTTTGTAATTTATAGTTTAAAAGGTATTAATGAAGTGAGTGCAGTTAAAACGTTAAAAAAACACGAAATTTTGTATTATAGTATTTTTACTTTGGGATATTTATTACTTTTGTATATTTTAGATGTTGAAGTGATACAGTCAATATTAGTCTACTATGTGCGAAATGCAGCGTGAATCTAAAGTAAGTAAAAAAAATATGATTTTACTGCTATTTCTGGAAAAAAGCAATTTTTTTTTAGGTAACACATAGCCTAGCATAGAGGGACATCCCCTACCCTAGTTTAGTTTCATTACTAACATTGTCATCAACCAATAGTCAAGTATCCATTTAAACTGTTGAAAACAGTTGAAACATTTTGAGTCAGTTATCAGTTCAGTTCGATCATCAGTTCGATTTTTTTAGTAAATAAATATATTTTTATCCACTTTAAGCAACAAAAATTAAAGAAACATATAAAAATGCAACGCCATAACTCATCTGGGACTACTGTTTAATATAAAACGGCGACTGTACATAAAGCTTCGCGATAGTCCCGCGACGAGCATCACGATATAGCGCGTCCGTTGGAAAGTCGTTATTATTGTTGAAACGTAATAATAGCGCGAGTAATACCCCTTGTGCTGGAATTATTTTTTACTGACAAAAGATTATAATGAGGACGTCGTGGTGCAGTGGGAGTGTATGCCTGTACACGCGTCGGTTGTGTGTTTGAGTGCCCCTCGGGGAAAGGAACTATTGTTTGTTTGTTAATATTTTCGCTCTGGTAAGAAGGCAAAGGCATTGAGTTCCGCTACTCAACAAGCAATGCCTCGAAAGTTTCGAAGGAAGTGGGAAGCAGGAGTAATGGTTCCTAGATTCCCTATACCTACCCTACATAAAGCGTATGTATGTGGCATATAGCCTATAGGTAGAGGGAATGGTAGCGTAAAGCTGAAAAAAAAGATTAGACATTAGATCCCAGCGGCGTAGTAGGACAACTTTTGACTCTAAAGATGGTTGTGAGTGCAATTTTCACTCGGAGAATATTTTTTTTTTATTATTTTAATTTCTTCGCTCTGATAGATAAGAGTGGCGATGTGTTCCGTCACTTTAAATGAATAATTTTGTGAATTTTGCTTCTGAAAATATTTTTTTTCAAATTATTTTCAGTTTAAATAAACAGTATCCCAACTAGACAAATCAAATACATTTTTTTTTCATCTCCATGCTTTTAACTGATAAAGCTTTCTAATTGATGGATTTAAGTGACGAGTTTTGTCTTCCAATTACCCTGAGTAGGAATTGAACCCACAACTATCTTGATATCCTATTGCAGCAACGGCCTCGACTATTATTTGTTCATTTTAAAACATCTTTTTAAAATTAAAATTATTTGCTCAGCCTAAATATACTGTACACAGTAAGAGTAGATCAGGCGAACCAAGTTACGGTTATGATGACGTCCATCGTCCTGCTCCAATGACCGGAAACTTCCTGATAAGGTCAAGCCTAAACTGTTTTCATATTATGTTGCACTGTTACCTTGTTATTTTGCAGTTAAGATTTATTGCTTACAGAATGTTATGAAAGAGATTTCATTTACATTATTAGATTACGGGCTAAAATGAACAAAAATAAACGTATTTGTTTTTTTCGTGGCATCAGTAATATGTATTCGAATATAACAGGAATAAAAATGGTAATCTATTGTTAAGACACTCCGTTCCCCACTTTCCAGGACGGAATTTTTTAGACATTGCGTGATGACTTCGTGTAACTCGAAGTGGAATATGTAAAATAAATTAAATTAAATAATAATTTAATGTTTTATATGTCTACATAAAACGGTAAGGGATTCGATAACAAATGAATAATATACGAGAGGATAGTGCTGCAAATGAGATGTCACGTGGCTCTGCTAGGAGGACACGCCCGTGCCACACATTTATACATTTATTTAAGATAATTTTAATATTTAAAATGGATTTGTAACACAGTTAGCTCGTTAACCCCTTCTTTCGTAATATTTAGTATTAACAAGCTTGGATTCGATTCCGACTCAAGGACATGAAATAATTTATGTTTTCATTTTTTGGTCTGAATTGTCTTCATTAGAACGGAGTGTCTCGTATATACTTTATATACTATACTGTTATATTTATATATTTGAAAATTTATCTACCACTTTTATTTTACCTTTAGGAAGAAGAGGATATATAATATAAATGAAACTGCGTTATTTCTTTTAAGTCGAAATAGTTTCTATCCTCTTAATACTTGAAGTAACCTCGAGGCGATCCTATCATTCCCAAGTATGACATTTTCAGTAAAACAATAGAAGTGATACTTCTTTTTACAGTGTTTCAAATTTAGCAATAACAATAAATATTATATTTTTACACCTTCTAGTGGAAATTTATGTCCTAGTAATAAAGACTACATGGTCACCCATTCATGTGTTTTGTCTATCACACATGTGTCAATATTCATAAATCAAATATAATTGAGTCCGCTTTTATCTTATTACGGTTGGGTTTTTATTAAAATTATTACTATAATTATGTCGTGTATACATCTGTAGCTATAGTGCTATAAATTCGACGTTGTTCGAGGTTATAGCACATGGTGAAAATGAGTGATAAAAGATATGTGATGGAAGATTGATTGGTAAGAGAGGCAGAGAGAGATTTCAATTGATATTCGAGAGTACAGTATTCACGATACTGGGTCACGTAAAAACACAATAAGCCCCAGGGGGGATGTATGGAGAGGCTAATGACAGAGGACGACGCGAAAGAAATATATAGAAACCGTAGAGTTTATTGGATATCACATTTGTAATAATATAAGTATATAATTATTTATATAAAATTATTGTTAATATTTTATTGTTTCATAAATCCCTTTACACTCGCACATACCCGATTGTATTAAACTTTCATAAGGTCGCATAACAGTAAATGTTCATAAATGCTTGGTATAAAATGCAATTACCATATGCTTCTAAAGAAATTGCTTCTAGTTGAACTGTTGTCGTTCGAAACAGCTTTTATATATATTTTAGAAAACCTTTGTGCGCTATAAAATCTTCTACAATACACTTTTATAACCTAGACGCTTTAAGTACATTGTTGCTTCACTTTATTTTTCAGTGGTTAATATGAAATTATATATTCATAGTACATTGCATAGAGTTCATCGAGGTGCAGTGGTATGGCATGTTGATGTAACCGCGACGGTTGTAGGCTCGATTCTCACTTGGGAATCGTTTACATTTTCCTCTAGTAACAAGACAAAGCTAGGTGTTGAGTTCCGATCCTCAACATTATTATATTTACAATAAATAACAACAACAATATATTTTTGAAACAAACTTATAACTCTTCATAAAACCAACACAATAAAATAATACTTGCAGCTGCCTAATAAAAACATAATGGCCACAAGAGTACCACAGGACAAAAAAATAAACGTATAACATATTTGTGTTGGACGAACACATTTATATTTATTTAAACGGACCGTTACCCTCACACGTCTAACTCAAATGAATATAAATTCTCGTTGCCGCTGTATTCTGCTCTATTCTCTATTACGCCTACCGAAGCTCAGTCAGAGCGTTGTGTCAATAGTATAGAAATATATCTGTTTGTAATAAAATAAAATTTTATTAGTGTCGAATTTATTTTGGTTTTATATTATATGTTTTTATTTTAATTTCTTTGTTTCATAGGGATTTATTAGGTTTAGCCTTGCTAGAGCAAGGAGTTGAAGATAATTTATTGTCCCGATAGAGTGTGGAGCCCACAAGCACTACGTTAACTGTGAGACTCGTATACTTGAGACTGTATTAGCGGTCAGAGCGCGTAGATGGTTACGGTACGGTCCAAGAGACGCGGGTTCAAATTCGGCTACGGTAAAAATGTTGTCCATTTCCTAAATAAATATTTTTTTCAAAGTGTGTAATAAAAATATTCCTTAAGGTTTTCGAATCACCTTACAATATTAAGTCACGCCACCGGCCCCGCTGCGGTCAGTATATGTATTATGTCGCAAGTATCAGTTACGCCGCTGTTAGCCGTCATTTTGGATGTACAACGTTCTATATTCATAGCTGCTAATATATTCATGTACGAAGACACGTATCGTATTTCCAATACATGGTTTAAATTCTACGTTTATAAACTTAACATTTAAATTAGAATTTATATTTAGGCTGGCTAAATGTTCGGGTTAACGTGTTTATCTAATTTTATTGATTTTATTGGTATGATCGATTGATGGAGCAGGCTAAGCGGACCTGGGAATTTAGAACACAGCGTTATCCATTAAGATAATTCTGTTTCCAACTTTCTTACGAATTCTGGAGACACCCAAACTCAACGTCACACTTTTTGCTTCGATACTATAATGAGACAAAGAAATGAAAACATTGAATGGAACCAACAACCCGCCGCGCTTACAGTCACACACTTGTGGCTCTGCACCGCGACTAGCTTCATTATAGTTGTGGGTTCTGTTTCAACTTGGAGAATGCTTACACAACTTATACAACACAATGGTTGTATGTAAATAAGAGTCCTTCATAAACAATACGTATGTTATTTATGTACGCCCTAAAATAATTGCGTTCAAGCACACTTACTTGTCATCTTTTAGTAGTACATGTCTATAGTACACACACACATTTTTTGTCGCTTCAATATCACAAAAGTACGCTTTGTTCTAAAGTTTAAATTGTAATAACATTGTTCATTCTAAAAAAAATTGCTTCAAAAGTAGACTTGGAGCTTTATATTAAGTCGCTTTTTACTTAAGTACTTATCTACATCTTTTCACTTCTTATTTAATGGTGATCTAGTAGTGGAATAGTGAGAGACTTTGCTATGCTTGTGAGTTAAATCCTCAAATGGGGATATTATTTTTTTATTTACTTTTAGCAGAGTGTTATTAACGTAAATCTTAGAAATTAGGAACAATCACATCTCGCAGTACATCACTGCATATGTAGAAGGATAAATGTTATCAAATGAAAGAAATTAGATGGAATGGACCAAAAAATTAAGCCTTTTTTAATTAACATCTGTAGTAATATTAATTTTTCACAAGACCTTACATTAATGATATCGTGAGGTGTAATATATGTTAGTACGCAAACAACAATTGCCAACGATTGTTTAACAGATTCTATTTCCCGAGACACCTGCGCTTCATAAACTCACAGAAGTTGCGTGCTTTGTTCAAGAAATGCAAAATATTTCTACATTTATATAATATTTTTGTTTATCGCTACTGAATTCTACAATATATTTTTCCAGCTTCACGCTGTATCCCGCACGATGCAGGGCTTGTTAAGAAATTCCCTACACCCTACCCCACTTTCAGCTGAAAACATTACGTATTGAGAGGTGGAATTCAACGCCACACTTTGCCTTGACACCAGAGTGAACAAATTAAAATATTAATTATCTAATTTCCTCTTTTGAAACTCGAACCAACAACCTGTCACGTTGGTCACACACGAATGCCCCTGCACCACGACTTGCCTCTTGATAGTTGTTAATACAAATTTCAAATATGTAATTTTATATACTTTAAGTATAGCTGCTTTGATATCTATATGTTACATATCCATACAAATATTTACACACATATTATGTACAATTCGTTACCAATAAAAGCCACTAATAGTAACATTAAACTATATTTTAATATCTATGCACATGTAAATGATATAATTTTGCAAACGTTTTTCCGGTAAATTACTCACGTATAAATAGCCTCATTTTACATATTGGATAAATTATGCCTGACGCTATGGGTACTGTTAAGTTATGCTGACTTGATAGTACAACATCTCCCATTTTCTCAACTTTTCGCTGTATCCTGCACTTTGCAGGCTAGGCAGGACGGAGGGAAGCTTTCCTAGTTAAAAAAGCGACATGAAAATTGTAAATTTTTCAATCCCCGAGTGGGAATCATACCCACGACCATCGTAAATATCGCACTCAAATCATCACACCATCGGAGGAGCTTTATTTTTGAATAAAGTATTGAAAAATCAACTTCCTAGCGGTGAGTCTCATATCAATGATGATAAAAAGATAATTAAAACCTGTAATCTGCCAACTGGCCTGTCCACAAGATTATAAAACTAGTACTTACTAGAGAAGTCTCAGAGATCTGATTACCCGTACAGTTTGTATCTTTCCTTTAGGTAACCAACCAGACAGTTGGTTATTTCTAATGTCATTAAAAATATAAAACATATACTCTGCTCTAATTTTTTAATGATAATTGCACTTCATATCTGTGTTTATTATGATTAAAAGAAGATATAATCTTTTACTTAACTTTTAGCTTTTAGTGATAAGGCCGCCTTATTGTTCTTTTTTTTTTCAAATGATTATATAAGATTTTATATTGTTCTATTATTAAGGTGCAATAAAGTATATTATTATTATGTTTCTCTTCATAATTCACGGGTTCAAAAGAACCCGGTCCTTTGGAAGGCTTGCGTGGGGACACAGGTCCAATACGTAGAGGCTCTTAGAGAATATACAAGTGTTTTACTGTGACGTATCAGCCGGGATTCACCTCTGGGTAACCACAGGTAATTGCCCAGAGATGGTCGCCGGTTAATACGTAGGAACTATGGAAAATGTGGAAATCTAA
>DWGR01001194.1:0-17113 GCA_018247715.1 Heliconius burneyi
AGCACTAAGCAGACTTACTTTATTTTATTAAAGACGTTTTCTGAAGAAGATTAAAGATTTTGAATTCGCGACGTTGGATAGCGGGTACTAAGGTAGGTGTTTAAGCTACCTCTCCAGTAGACAGGTAGGTAGGTACTTATAAGACGATTTAAAATAGCAGATTTATCTGTCTTGAGGTCAGTCGTGGCGCAGAAGCTCAAAGTGTGACTGTAAATGTGACAGGTTGAGGGTTCGAATCCTCCTCGAGGAAATTAATCTTCGTTCTGGTGTAGAGACAAAGAGCGGCGTTCAGTTCCACCACTCAACACGCAATGCTTCCAGAAGTCGGCGAAAAATAGGGAACGGGGTGTCTTATCATTAGGTTCCCTCTGCCTACCCTGCTGTATGCGGGATGCAGCGTGACGCTTAAAAAAAGAACGAGTAAGTATATTCACATAACCACACCCACTACCTACCTACCTTTAGGTACGTAAATAAAAATATATGGCTAAAATATTCTCTAATTGTTTTAGTAATCACGAGTATCTACAAACATTCATATATAGAGTCATTATGAACATAGGCCACCTAGTGACTCAGAGGCACAAAGTAACACTTTATAAACGCGACAGGGTTTGGGTTCGATTCCCACTCGAGGAAATCAAATATTTTAAATTTTCATGCGAAGAAATGGACATATAAACGTAAATAAATATTTCACCTCCTCAAGTGGGGATCGAACCCACAATCGTCGCGTTACAGTCACACCCTTGTGCCGCTGCGCCACGACTCCAGTGCGTAGAAATAGACATATAAACGTAAATAAATATTTCACCTCTTCGAGTGGGGATCGAACCCTCAATCGCCGCGTTACAGTCACACCCTTGTGCCGCTGCGCCACGACAGCCTCAAACGACAAACCTAGTCGTAGACAAACGACTGTAATCTGCAAAAAGGAGTATTATGTCGACATTAAGCATATATTAATAATTGTGTTCTCGCTGCTTAATCATCACATTACAAGCCCCGGCTTTTAAAGCCGACGTGAAGTAGTAGTGGCTTTATGCGACGGCGTTTCGCATTACGCACCAGTAGCTCCTCTAGTGTTACGCGGTGTCGTGGGCGGCGGTGATCACTTACCATCACCTTACCACCCGTACGTTCGTTTGCCATGTCTTCTTCCATAACAAAAATAATGATGCAATGGATAATAAGTGAAATAGATATTTCCCTTGTCTATAAAAAAAACTCTAAATGTGTAGGTACTTAGTTATTGATATGTCATTCTTTTGAGATATTTCAGTTATTTTATTATAATGAAACTCCACATTTTTGTTTTGTACCGTATACCACACATAGCAGGGTAGGGAGATGGAAACCTGAAAACCTAGTGTTGAGACACTCCGTTTTTAATTCACTTTCACTACTTTCCGCTGAATTCTAGAGGCATTGCGTGTTGGGTGGCGGATCTCAATATCGCGTATTGCCTGGATATAGAAAATTTCAAACACTAATAATATTATTACTCCATCGAGTTGGCTAATGAGTAAAATTAATTTAACCAAATGATAAAACAATACTACACTAGGTAAGTGTCCATCTTCACTATTCTTATTGTCTCTACTTAACAGGAACTCTCTATTAAACATTTAGTTTTTGTGGTTTTTATGTACTTTTGCTATTTAACTCGACTACGCTTTACATTCGAACGGTTTAGTTCTCTTGAATCTTTCTCATCAACTCTAGAGAGGTCTCTATGTAGAGGTCCCAAGGAGTATTTTCTATAAGTATATGTTAATGGATAAGACGAGTCAAACGAGCGTACCAGTTACCAAATGGTAAGTGATCACCGCTACCCACGACTCCCGAGCGACACCAGAGGGCTTGCTGGTGCGTTGCCTGCTTTTACCCATGTCGTACCGACCTTGTTCTGGAATTTTTATATGATATCTATATTTTTTTTGGCACAGCCCCACAACTGTATTCCATAGGCTGGTATGAGGACTTGTTTGTACAATAAAACCTTTTTGTGTACTGCTAGAGTAGAATTTGTTTCTAGCAGCCAGCCAGGATATTTCCTGCCTTAACGAATTTGTAACTCCTCTTTTTCTTTTTTAACGAAAACTATCCAACGCAGTTTAGCATCCAACGTCGTGTCTATGTATTCTACTGTTTGAGAGAGGAAATGAGAATAAAAGAAAAACATTTTCTCGAGCGGGAATCGAACCCACAGCCCTTCACGTTTATAGTCGAACGCTTGTGTCTCTGCGCCACGACTGGCCTCAAGCCCTGAAACTCTTCATATTATTTTGCATTTTCTCAAGCGGGGATCGAACCCACAGCAGTCGCGTTTATAATCGCACGTTTGTGCCCCAGCGCCACGACTGGCCTCAATACCTGAAACTACATATTGTTTTACATTTTCTCAAGCGGTGTCAACACCACAGCCGTCGCGTTTATAATCGCACTTTTGTGCCCCAGCGCCAGGACTGGCCTCAAGCCCTGAAACTCTACAAATCATTTTGCATTTTCTCAAGCGGGGATCGAAACCATAATCATTCGCGCTTACAGTCACACGCTTGTGCCCCTGTACCACCGACTGAGACACCTGTTCCTAAACAAGAGATTAGGTCTAAGCAACATCGAAGTTTCTTATCCGGATAAGCGAGAGGCTGCAGGTGATGGGTGTACCATCAGGCGGTGTGGCTAGCGGCCGCGGACGCCAATTTATGTTCAGATCGAATGGCGGGAGAAGTGCGAAGCGGCGTGGGCGAAATCACTTGTCACTTTTCCCCACCGTCCTATCCTACGGCGGCGGGCCAGTGGCGATGAAGTGCAGCGCCCCACGCCATTGGCTCGCGCTTCAGCCAATGGGAGCCCGTCCGCGTCTTGGCCCTAAGCACGAAAGGGACCGAGCCGAGCCCCGGACGCAGTCCGTCCCGGGCCCTTGGCAAGCAGTGTGTCGTCGACGCGACCCTCTTCCGTTGAACTTGCCGTGTCCGACAAGTGTCTAATTGTTTGTGTATGTGCATTATAATGGAATGACGCGATAGACTCTCTCCTAAGCCTCCGCAGTACTCTACACGTGAGTACCTTGCTCTTAATATAAGCTATGTTTACCTCGTTTGACGAGAGATGGCGCTAGACGCCGCGCTACACTAACGAGCTGTGTCATTGAACCAGTAAATATTTATGATTGCAATGGTTCACATGTTATCGGGTGCGCGAGTCTTTGTTTACTTTTTCAATATCTAAACAAAATGCGTTTGTAAAATGCATGCGTTTGTAGAATATCGATTGGGTAACTTACTGGTTTGACTTATTATGGACTAGTTAAAATGGCAAACGAAGGTTTTATTAAGAAATATAATATACTATACTAAAACTCGCAGTGTGCCTTGCGACTTACAATATCTTACTTCGGTAAAGTAGCTCGATCAGTGGTTCACAAGTCGTCCTTATCCCGTTGGGTATAAGGTCTATATTCGCTGGAGACAAGGTGTGGGGTGTTGTAACTCGTCACCAAGTAAGGTCTAATGACCCTGACCTACGAGCAGCGCTTGCATATCGCGTAATATGTTGTGGCCAGCAGCCACCGCCACCGAGCCTACCCGCGGTCCACGAAAGCATGATGTCGTCACATTTACGCTTACTTACTTAAATTTTTACTGTCGAAATATTACAATTTACAATGCATTTGTCAATCTACTATCTGTATTGATATGTTTTATTTAATATAAGTATGTAAGAACATTATGTACTGTACAAACTTTCGAATTGTTTTTGTTATATTGTTATAAACTATGATTACTTTCTTTTAATTTCATATTATAAGACAGAAATAAAACTTGGGGCGAGAACCGGACCTTAATTAGGACTCTCTGCTCTCGCAAAATCTCGGTAGTGTCCACGTGTAGAACGAAGCGAGCATCAATTGTTTTCTAAACTCAATTATGTTACATTAATCACCTGATCGGTCCCAGAGGAGACCACGTGGAGGCGTACTTAATTCGGCTTTAAAATAATGTTATAAGTTTAATCATTTTTCGCACGAATTTTTTTTTACATGTAACCCGATGAATTTTTAGATTTTTTTTCGCCTAAAACCATCTACGTGGTCGTGGTCTTTGGTCACCAATCGGAAAGGAATATTGGGAGCCCGATTGATGATAGAGTGTAAAAAGTCTCCAGTAGAGTACTCCGCTCGCTTCTCTCAATTAAATGTTAGTTATTGATATTATAACATGTTTCGCTTATCTTTTAAAAAATAACAAAAATTCACTACACAACAAGAACAGGTCGGTAGAGTTAGTTTCTTTGACATTTCTGCTTAATGATGTCAGTGCTTAAACTTTTGATCTAAAGATTTGAAATACGATTATTTTTTTCTATTTTATACAAATTTTAAATGATAAATCTGCTGTTGTAGTATCTAGTAACAAGCATTCGACAGGTGGCCACGATTTCTATTGTATGCTTCTTACATGTTATCCCGTTTCGATTTTATTATTGTACATCTTCATATAGACGATTACGATGATTGATAATGGAACAATTGGAAGAATTTGATTTTCTATAATTATGCAATATCGACGTAACGCTGGAGGCCAGCCATGTCCTCTGCCTACCCTGCTGGGTGCGGGATTAAGCGTGAAGCTTATTAAAAAAAATATGCTCTATTTTTTTTTTCAATTTGTTACACAAAATTATACAAGTGTAATTTACTCTGCATTTGCTTCTCAGTAGTTATGAATATTTTATAAAACAAGATTCAATATCTATTAAGCAGAGACGTTTGTATATTTGTATTATTTCGCTTTTACGTTTATACTAAGGTAGGCCGTCGTGGCGCAGCGGCACAAGAGTGTGACTGTAACGCGACGGTTGTGGGTTCGATCACCACTCGAGGAAGTGAAATATTTAGTTACGTTTCTTTTCCGTTCCTTCGCTCTAGTGTCGAGGTAAATCGCGGCGTTGAGTTCTACCACTCGGCACGCAATGCCGCGACACGCAGTATCTTAACACTATTTATTTATTTTATTTAAACCGTTTTACTTATTTGATTCAGCCTTAATAAGATCAATCTTAGTAGAGTTAATATTGTAGAGATTGGTTAATTTTATAATAAATTTGATCTAATTCTAAATCCAAGTTCTCTCAGCCTTAAAAATTGCCATCACAGACAAACATTTCATTTTAAATATTTTATTATATATTACCTTTATATTTATTAACGATAAATAAAAATATAAAATTTCCATTTGCTGGGGAACGTAGTGTCTTTACATTACATTTTACATTAGATTCCCACTGTCCACACTGCTGCGGGATACAGCGTGAAGCTGACCTTTTTTTTAATTTTGCCTGTCCTAAAGACCTGTTTCTGGTCTGAAAGTTGGCTCTAATGGAATAACCTATCCCCTTTATCCTCAAATAAATAAAATACTTTTTAAATATATTGTATTAAAAACTTTATCAACTTTCTGATGTTTATTTGTGAAAATCTTACTAGACTAAAAACAATTCCAATAAGAATAATTAATAGGTAGATTTCTGTTTTAAGACATCGTATGTATTAATTCTAAGAAGGTGTGGTAGCCCAAGATCCCAAAGCCGCCATACCTACGTCATTTTAGCAAAGCTGAAATTTTGAGGACTATTAGTCTAATATGTAGTTAGGACGGTATGCATACTCACTCACTTGAAAGTCGGGCCCTTTCAGAGGTAGCGCCAAATAACAGTATATCTCTGTCTGGGAAGATGATTGAGCCGTCGGATTCAATTTTAAACAACCTTTAGGACATCTGGCAGGAGTAAAGGCCCACGTGATGGGTCTGGTAATAATAAATATATATTTTTGACATTATTCTTAACAACTTATTTAAAAACGAGCGTTTCTACTTTAACTTAGCTGGACGTGTAGCTAAGTTGGCGCTATCTGTGAAACGGACTTTCAAGTTAGAATTATGTTATGCGTACAGTCTAAACTACATATTAGACTATTGAACCTCAGAATTTCAGCTTTGCTACAATGGCGTAGGTCTGGTGGTCCCGAGATCTTAGTCCGAGGTCTATGGGATAATTAGAAAAAAAATTGTGTGTAAGCCAATATTTTATTGTTTTGTTATTCGAAATTTTAGCTAAAGAAAGTTGAAAGATTTTTTAATTTACTCTTTTTTAATATAGATTAAATGTCCACGTTATTTAAATAAAAGCTACATTATATTGAGTCCTTTCTTTTCCTTTCCTTTCACATTTGTTCCATCACTAATAAATAATTTTGGGTTCTCTGAATTGGAAATATGGCTGAAGGGATTGATGCCAAATCTTATCGAGATTATAATAAAAATTAAAATAAATCAAAATTAAATCAATTTCACGCTGTATCGTGCATACAACAGAATAGGCAGAGGGAAACTAGTGTTAAGATACTCCGTTCCCCACTTTCTGCTGTATTCTGGAAGCATTGCGTGTTAAGTGGCAGGACTCAACGCCGCGCTCTGCCTCGACACCAGAGTTAAGAAATGGAAATATAAACGTAAATAAGTATTTCACTTCCTCGAGTGGGGATCATACCCACAACCGTCGCGTTACAGTCTCACCCATGTGCCGCTGCGCCACGACGGCCTCAAGATTGTAATAAAAAATAAAATAATAAGATCCGATGATGGACATGGCATGTTTTATAGCACTGTGCGACGATTGTGGGTTCGATTCCAAGTCGAAGGAATTAATTAATACTTAATTCATATTTTCATTTCTTTGCTCTGATACCACGTCAAAATCGCGGCATTCAGTTCCGCCCCTCAACACGCAATGACTCGAATTTGCTAAGGAAAGTGGGGAACGGAGAGACTTAACACTAGGTTCCCTCTACATACCTTGCTATATGCGGTATATAGCGTGAAGCTGAAAAATACATTGTACAATAATTTCATTATCGTATTTCATTTTATGTAATTATTAATAAGAATAATAACATGAAAGATCATTTGACAAAGTTGACTTGGCTGTTCTCATGAAATACGAGTTTTGCTTAGTTCGTTTATCATTATAGGTACTTACTACAATAGGTCTATAATGTGTGACTTAGCGCGAAAATGTATTACATCGAAATTAATTATTGTTATAATATTGATTAAAAGTTAAATCAGCTTCACGCTGTATCCCGCATACAGCAGGGTAGACAGAGGGAACCTAGTGTTAAGACACTCCGTTCCCTACTTTCTGCCGAAATCGGGTTGCGTGTTGAGTGGCAGAACTTAACGCCGCGCTTATGCCTCGATGCCAGAGCGAAGAAATGAAAATATAAATTTCAATAAATTTTCATCTCCTCGAGTGGTAATCGAACAACCAGTCGGTTTTACAGTCACACCTCGCTCGCCTGCGCCACGACTGGCCTCGTCACTACAACTACTAATATTTATTATTATTTAAATTTACGCTTCATTCTAATAAAAAGTAGTATCAGTAGGTATAGGCAGAGGGAAGTAGTGTTAAGACACTACGTTCCCCACTTTGTTCTCTCGAGTGAGAATGAAACTCAAAACAGTCGGGTTGAAGTCAAACGTTGTGCCACTGTGCTACGATGGCCTCGTTTCTATTATCGGGGAACGGAGAGACTTAACACTAGGTTCCCATGTTGATTGTAAAATAGAATTCTTAAAAGAAAAAAATTATGTACTTTCTTTTAAAACTGGCAATTTAAAAATATTTATGATAATAAATGCATATTTTTTTTGTAGTTTGAACACACGACCATCGCGGCGTTCTCTTACCACCAGGTGACGTGTACGCTCGTTTGCCTTGTCTTTTCCATAAAAAAAAAATCGCGCACATAGACGCACTGCGCCACGAGGGTCTTTGGTGTCAAAAAAATTATTATTTTGCATTCAATTTTATTTCAACTATAAATGTTAATTGATTTCAATGATTTTTTTTTAACTCTAATAATCTAATTCTATTGGAATATTAAAATTAAGACATACCTAACCTTAAAACTAAACGTTAACGCGGTTGTGGGTCAGCTTACACTCGAGGGGATGATTATATTTAAAATATATTCCGCTCAGGGAGACAAAGCGTAGGGTTGATTTTCGTTAACCAACACGTATTTCACGCAATTGAGTGGAACGTGAGAACGCAGTGGCTCCATCTATGCTGAAAAAAGCGAGCTGCTTGTTTTTTCAGCGTTCCGTAAATATTCGTCACGAAATAAAAAAACTCTAGGGTATATTCCTTGATCTCGATAACTATGAAATGTGGCACGAAGTGAGTACTTACAAATAAAAAAAAAAGATAAAATTATTACAAACTTGTAATTGTACTTCATTTCATACAAAATGAGTTCATACGCTCGCAAGCATAAGCTTGTCAGCTTTTATAAGTTGTACTTCCCGTTGGACCAACTTTGTTTACTTGTAAGTTTTTTTAAACAATCATTAGCATGTGGATAAAATATAATTACGTTGTACTGACTATGGTCTAAATTTCTAGCTATATTTAGTAAAAAAACTTACGAGACATGTAAAACATTACATTCGAATAACAATCCAGATTAAGTAGAATATCAATAGGTAGCCACTCGTATCTCAGGGGTTCTCGAGTGACGACTCGTTCTCACACTGCGCTTTTTGTCATACGATCCGTCAGTTCCTGCGTCAGCTTTGTTTATTGACTTGATTGATAAACTGCAGGTAGCAAATGGTGTTGTTAGGTACTTGTATTAAATCAAGTTAAAAGATTTATTAACAATTATTATTTATTAAAGCGGAAACAACTTAAGTTTCTAGCGAAGTCGTGTTAGACTGGTAGCATTCTTATTAAAAATCTATTAAGTTATTATATATGTCAAGTTTAATAATATTTAACTATCGGACTTTTTGTCTTATACTCGACAACCATTCTAACATTATATAAGTACGTACGGTCCGCGAGGTCCTAACTGAGCTTTGCATTTGTGTGAGTGTTCATATAGAGTGTAGCGGTAACGTCATTTTCTTGGCCTGCACCCAATAAATTTAACCTACTGATAACATATATAATTCTTAATATGTTTTATTTCGGATTGATTTAATAAAACTAAAACTTAAAATTGTCACTATTACCCTACAATAATTAAAAAATATATGGGACCAAGGAGCCAGTAAAACAGAAAAAAAATGGTGGGCACGGTGTTCTTGATGATATAACGGAACGATTTAATATTAACTCAAACGAAACAACAGGCGAGTTTAAAAAAAGCTCGGCTTAGCCTCGCGAGATATACATAGTATATTAATAATATTGCGTCACCGACACAGGGTAGACGAAGTGAAAACGTGATAAAAATTTCTCAAAATTCCACATTTTAAATAAAATAAATTAAAAGCAAAAAATCTTTTTAAGAAAAAGCTTTTATATGATCGTTAAAAAAGGAGAAAATAAAATTTTTCTTTTAAATTTTATTTTGATGAAACAATCTTTAAATGTTGAGTTAAAATAAAGCAGTTGGTGAAAATTTGAAGTAATTCGGTTCAGTAGTTTCGAAGATAAGCGTGACCATACATACAGACAGCTATACAAGAAATTAAAAAATAAAATTTTTGCTTTCTATTATTTATTATTCTTTTTAAGTGTTCCTCTTTCCATTCCAGTCAAAAATACTAAATATGCAGACAAAATATTTTTACTGTCTTATTATATATAGAGATAAAGCTAAAAATCATGTTTTGTTGAGTTAAATATATTCAATATAAAACGGAGCCTATAAAATATAACCAGCTTCACGCTTTATCCCGCACACGGCAGGGTAGGCAGAGGGAACATCTGCCGAATTCAGGAGGCATTGCGTGTTGAGTGGCAGAACTCAACGCCGCTCTTTGCCTCGACACCAGAGCGAAAAAATAGAAATATAAACGTAAATAAATATTTCACTTCATCGAGTGGGAATCGAACCCACAACGTTATGGGTTCGATTTGGATAGTATTAAACATTCCATTACCCCGAGTTGTAATTGATTTCCTTTTGATTATATCCCTCGTAGCGAGCCAAATGCGGCACTGAGCTCCGTCACTTAACACGCTATGTCATCAAAATTTTGTGAAAAGTGCGCTAGCCTAACAAATAAATAAAAATTAAACTAGCGCGCGAAGCTTTAAACTAGCGCGTATTGTTTTGAAGCGTTTACCTGATTGTATATTGTGTGTTGAGAGGCGGAACTCAACGCCGCCCTTTGCCTCGACACCAGAGCGAAGAAATGAAAATATAAATTTTAAATAAATATTTCTTACAGTCACCCTTTGTACCCCTGCGCCACGACTGGCCTTAAATAATAATTCCTAATTTCCTCTAAATATGTTAATTTATATATTAGATACTAATATTTAAAAACTTAATATAAAAACTTGGCAAATTGTCGACTAAACCAGGCTTGTTCTGGCTCAATAGGTAATTAGAAATGAGTGGCCGACCTAAATTGTGGCTTAGAATTTGAACGTAAAACATAAATGAAAGGAACCTGAATACAATAGCGTTGTCATATCGTCGTAGGATGTGCCACGACAAATTGGCAGTAACAAAGGGATTCGCGAACCATCAAGTGTGAATAAAGTGATGAGGCCAGTCGTGGCGCAGGGGCACAAGCGTGTGATTAAAGCGCGACAGGTGGTGGGTTCGATTTCCACTCGGAATATTTAATATTTTTATCGTCTTCGCTCTGGTGTCGAGGCATAGCGTGGCGTTGATTTCCGCAACGCATCCAAAATTCGAGGTGGAGTGTCGTAATACAAAGCTCCCTCTGCCTAAGGTGCAGCTTCACGCTGTTTCCCGTATGTGGTAGGGACCACATGCGGGAAACAAAGTGAAAAAAAAACAAGAAGAAGACCATATTCTAGTGCTTAACTACATGAGAATCATAGAAATAATGAAATTATAGTAAAAAAGATAGAACGCGTCAACATGTTAGGTAGGGTGAGATATCGATTGACCTTCAAAACGCATCGTCGGTGATATGTACCCTAGGAGGGACGTACAAAGCATGAGGAGCCCCTTTAGGGTACAGCATGAAGGGGTTGGTGATAGTGTACTCGTACAGTTGCTATATTGGACTAAATCTCTAGAAATGTAGTAAAGTATTAAAACTTAGTTAACTGAAGTTCAAAGCGTCATAAGAGTCAAGATTGTTATTTGTATAATTGTTGCCGGACGTGTAAGATATTCAGTTGAAATCTTTCACAGTAAGATACTTGTATTGACTACTAATCATATAGCATATGTTTGTTATTATGTTCATTATTTATAATAGATAATTTTATATATTATTAATAATTATTAGTATAATATTAAAAATTATTAATATTGCGTCTTTTTCTTTATTTTCGTGTTTCTCTCATATACTCTGTGGCAGGATAAATTGGTCAATCTTTTTCAATTCTTAATAAGTAGAATAGGGTAAGACTTTTATTATAATTTTTCAACAAAGATCCTATCATTCTTGGCGCCAATCGACCCTCGTAGTACTAACCTTATGAATCAATAAAAGTTGAGATTAATGTTATGTCGCCCGCAGATAAAATAAAAGTAAGTCATATTGACTAAAAATATAACTTTTTAGAGTTCCATACTTTTGAAGGAAAAAAGGAACCTTTATAATGTCACTTTGTTGTCCGTCTGTCTGTCTAGCCTTTATCTCAGAAACGCATGGAGATATGGCCATTTGTACGGCAGAATAACGCGTATTTTGACACTATAAAGGAAATCAAAATTCATATTGTACTTCCGGTTAACCTACAATTATGAAATTTGGCACCTAGTATCTAAAAAAAAATAGTAGTTCTGAATAAAATCTGAAAACATCAAAACAAAATCTTAAAAGGGGGGGCTAAATTTGGTAATGATTTTTTTCTTAATTTCCAAGCGGAGCGGAAGCGGAAAAAAGTGTTATGGGCACACTCAATTTTTATTGGGCACTACGCCATATAACATCATGCTAACTCCACACTCAGCCTCCGCCTTCGATATACATTATACAAGATAGGGTAGGAGAGTTTTATTTAACAAGAAAACAAAAACGGTAATAGTTTTCATACAGAAATAAATACTTTCTTGTAATAAAATATAATTATACAAGCTAGCCCTGTAAGCAAGCTGCGTTATAGTGGTGTGATGGTATAAAAAATGAAGGTTCAACGATAGTACTTACTTACATTTCTGTTAGCACTAACCCCAAAAAGGACATGGACAAGGATGTACTTAATTACTAAATGCTGTACATTATTGTAAGCTTCACGCTGTATCCCGCATACAGCAGGGTAGGCAGAGGGAACCTAGTGTTAAGACACTCCGTTCCCCACTTTCTGCCGACGACGCCAGAAACGCCACGACGGCCTCAACATTATTTATTACCGTCTTTAAATATTAAATTATTGATTATTATATTAATTAGAATGATACTCAACATTTACTCGACACCAGAGCGAAGAAATGGAAATATAATATATAAATGTAAATTTGAATAAATATTTCATCTCCTCGAGTGGGGGTCGAACCCACAACCAGTCGGCTTTACAGTCACACTTTGTGCCCCTGCGCCACGAATGATTGAAATTATTTCATATGTTACATATATTAATTATTCAGACTAGTTTTGGTATAACTTGGACTACCCACACTTAAAGCTTACAACAGTAATAACTGACTATAAAAAATACGGGGGTACAAGGGTGTGACTGTAACGCGACGGTTGTGTGTTCGATCCCCACTCGAGAAAATGAAATATTTATCTAAATTTATATTTCCAACTCTTCGTACTGTTTTCGAGGCAAAGCGTGGCGTTGAATTCCGCTACGCAATGCCTCCAAAATTCAACGGAATGTGGGGAACGTAACTCAACACTAGGTACCGTCTGTCTACCCTGCTGTATGCGGGATATAGCGTGATTTGATTTATCTTAGTAACTGGGTACCTCCATATACTTACAGTTATCTTAAAAAGAAAATAAAAGAAGAGGGGAGGAAACGAGGGGAGGAACGACGAATGCAATCTAACGTAAAAGAGAAAGATAGATGTACATTATGCCTATACAGATAGAAAGATTTCATGTAATCATTCAGCATCACGCTGTATCCCGCACACAGGAGGGTAGGCAGAGGGAACCTAGTGTTAAGACACTCCGTTCCCCATTCCATTGATTTATTAAAGAAAATATATGTTTTTATTCATTTACACTCTATAGATACCTACCTACTTTACCTACCTCCTCTAATCTAAGCCTCTTATAATATAGTTTTATATCGTCCGTAAAATATGCACCTAGTAGGTGGGCATGTAAACAGGAAGCGTCAGGTTTCAGTGACAATGCTAAATGAATACAATATAAAAATAACATTATTTAATACGATAGGCAAAAAAATGTTTTTGTAATTTAAAACCTTTAACATGCTGACGCTTATGGGATTGCTTATGAGCAATTATTATATTTAGACTAGCGACCTGTTCGCAGCTTTGCTCGCTTCAATTATTTATTTGTTAATCTGATTTACTTTCGTGTTTTAATAATTTATCATTTTAAAGACAATGTCTATAGTTACATTGCAAACAAGTTTTAGTCGAATCAATTAGAAATTTTAATTATAATTAGAATTGAGGCCAGTCGTGGCGCAGGGGCACAACGTGTGACTGTAAACGCGACTGGTTGTGGGTTCGGTTCCTACTCGAGGTAATCAAATATTTAATTTTTACATTTTTTGGCAGTGTCGCGTGGCATTGAGCTCCGCCACTCAACACACAATGCTTCCAAAATACCACGAAAAGCGGGGAGCGGAGTGTCTTAACACATAAGCTCCCTTATAACTTTTTTTATTTTCTATACAGATAAAAACAAAAAAATATATATACCCATCATAAATAGATAAACTCGCTAGTGTATTAATACATTAAAAGTCAAATTCAATAGATCTGTAAAAGCCTGTCAAACGTAGACCTTATCCTCTTTACATGTCAATAATGCAAATAAATAATACAATAAACAAGGTCTGGTCTGTTAAATATATAATCTGTATAAAATTACGCGTACACTTGATTATTCACTTCACTTTCATTCTCTTTCTTTAATAACGGTCTGGAATCTCGATGTTGTGGCGGGAAAAAATCTCGCAGCGTGGGGCTTGCAGAATAAAAGTTACAATGGGACCTGACGTAGGTACCTTTGTATCATACAGTTATTGTTACAGCAGGGAAGGCAGGGGGAACCTAGTGTTAAGACACTCCGTTTCCCGCTTTCACAACAGAATAAACTGAAATGGCTATAAATTTTTAATTTGCCTCCCGAAACTCCTTACGACTCATACCACAGACGAACTTCTCAATTTTATATTATATACATTGTACAAGGTGTTTAATTTCAAATTGTTTCAATATGAAATACGAGTATATCACCTAGATATTATTAACTGGTAGGCATTATATTTTTTTTTGTTTTCGAGTCACAAAAGTATACCTGTAATAGATATTGGGGTATTTATAGATATATTTAATGTCTATCTATATATTATAACTAATATATATATATATATATATATATATATATATATATATATACCTAAATGTTGTATGTAAACAATTCAAACATATGAATAAAAAGAAAAAATAAATAAATTTCACGCTGTATTCCGTTCACAGCAGGGTAGGCAGAGGGAACCTAGTCTTAAGACACTCCGTTCCCCACTTTCTGCCGATATCGGGGGCATTGCCTATTAAGTGGCAGAACTCAACGCCTCGTTTTTGCCTCGATACCAGAGCGAAGAAATGGAAATAGAACTTTCAATAAATATTTCATCTCCTCGTGTGGGGATCGAACCCGCAACCAGTCAGTTTTACAGTCACACCTCGTGCCCCTGCGCCACGACTGGCCTTAGTATGAATAAATACTGATTGTATTTAGATATTGTACCTACGTTATGTGTTTATAAATTGTTATTATTTAAAATAAACTTATCTACTAATGTAAAACTTACCCTGTGTTAAGACCAAGCTTGTAATACAGAAAAGATGTACCTACCTATATGAAATTGATATATTTTTGTAAATAAATTATATCTACCTAATTGTTAATATAAATTGCTATAGTATCTAATTGCTATTTCGAGGCAAAGCGCGGCGTTGAGTTGTGCCACTCTACACGCAATGCCTCCAGAATTCGGCAGAAAATGGGGAACGGAGTATCTTAACAATACGATCCCTCTGCCTATCCCGCTTCGCGCGGGATACGGCGTGAAGCTGATTTGATTTTGATTTTTTTTTGTTAATACAATTTTGTTAATTATTTACATTAACAAGTATTATTTTTTTTAACTTACGCCAAACATAAAAATAAAAATGTATCTCTATAAAGTAGTAACGTTTAAATTACAAAAGAATATTAATCAACTCGCTGTTTAAGAGTTCATTTTCATTCATACATATATTCCTTTCTTTTTATTATCTTTACACTCGACATCGCCATCATCAGCCAAATCAATTTATATAAAATGTTAGCATTAAATAGATAAGCTTTTTACATAATATTATACGTTCTAATTAGGTAAAAATAAATCCTGCACATATCCCTGTGCAATGTATCCTGCACACAGCGAAGTAGGTAGAGGGAATCTAGTGTTACGACACTCTGTTCCCCACTTTCTGCCGAATTCTGGAGGCATTGCGTGTTGAGTGGCAGAACTCAACGCCGCGCTTTGCCACGACACCAGAGCGAAGAAATATACTGACAATACAATATTATCGTAATATCAAGCTGGTCTGATGATGGAACCGGACGATGGTTCATGCCTGATGGAACATTGGACTGACTGCTAGTACCTACCTAAACATGTCGAGTTTGCGCTAATTACATTTTTCTTATTAATGTATTTATTCTACGCTACAGGAATAATAATAAATTAAAAACTAAAAAATATTAAAACGTGCATTTATTTATGTCATTGGAGCCAAAAATATATAGGTAGGTTTATTGGCCATCTTTGTACGTAGTCTGTTTTAACATGTAGTTTTATTTAAAAAGTTATATATAAAGCTAGATAAATCATCCAATGCCTACTTTAATGCAAATAAATAATTACTTGATAAAAATATATATTATATTTCAAAAGAAATGAATGCGTACAGGCAAAATCTAATTTGCCAGCTTTTATAAATTGTATGTACGTCCATAGCAAGCTCGAATACACTGTAAAATATTTTAACAGAATTATTTAAACTTTTGTTTATTTATTACTTATAAAAATAATGATGATAATGTGTTTTATATTTTAATTATAAGTATTCCCAATAACTTTTTCAGTGCATCTTCCCTCCACCTATTAAGTATGCGGACATAAAATTCAAATGAAGTTAAAATTTAATGCAAGATAGCTTCGACCTTGTGCTGTGTGTATGTAGCACGTACGTTCTTACTTATATATATATATATATATATATATATATATATATGTAATAAATAAAAAAACACAATTTTATAGTTGAAAAGAGCAACTGTTGAGTTTTTACCAGGCTGTTCTAAGGTGACCTGCATCTCGGGCCAGGTGTAGCTTTAAATTCATTTGACAATAAGAAAATATCTCCTTCTGCTTATTTGAATGAATAATATTTTAAATTTCTTAGTCGTAAAATACTATCACTTTTAGAAAATATGTAATATTTGAAATATAACTGAAATTGGATATTACGAGTATATAATGAGCAACTATTTATTTCTTATCTATTTTAAATATACTTAGTTAACATTGAAATACTTTATTATACAGTTTTATACACATATTATACACATGGGAAGGTACATCATCGGCTATTATACACATAGACACATCGTACGTACAGCCATTATCGATATATCCCCACCCTATTTCTGAGTACCTGACCAAAATTGCACTGTAGCTATGCGGTTTGCAGTACAGGGCTTACCATTACCAAATGCTTTAAATGATTGGTATTTGTAAGTACTGTCAACTGTACAGATATTCGCTTGTTCTAGGAATTTCATTTTAAATATCTAGTATATTAAATAATTAGTATTATTTTTTTGTAACAGAATAGAGAGAAAAAATACAATATGCAAAAGCATTGTTTTCTTGTCAAGTGAAAACACAATAGTGACCACAG
>DWGR01001195.1:0-17113 GCA_018247715.1 Heliconius burneyi
TGTCTTTGGAACCAGGTTCCCTCTGCCTGCCATGCTATGTGCGGGATGCAACGTGAAGGTACATAAGTATATACGAGTTCCTAGCTTATAAACTATCTACTGACAGTAAACTGACAGAATCAAACCCATAACTATTATCTAGTAACCTTGATACGAACCTTCAATTACGCGACCACAGTGACTGTCGACGTAGCCAAGCGAGTAACTGTTATAGTAATATTTTATACGACCGATTGTGAGTGAACAAAAAATTATATGAAAAAAATTACAACATTTTTTATTGGTATTAATAGAGTAGGGTTTGATAAGATGTTATGTGTTATAAATCAATGGTCACCGGCTGCAGGCACGAAAAAATAATTCATTGTCGTATTCCGCCTGAGTCGAATGTGCGAGCGAGAGTGCGGAACAGGCGATAGAGAAGCACGATTCTGAGCGTTTATATTGTTACTTGTAATTAATCTTAAATAATTTTAAAAAATATATTGAAAAAATTAATAAACAAGTGCATTAATCATGAATATAATGCTAATTTGTCGATAAAAATGTAAATTTCAAATTACTCTTTTCCTTATATTATACAAAGTAATATTAATAATAAAGTGGTAATAATACAATTCAAGTCATAAAGGTATTAAATTTGTCATCAATGTTCTTACGACATTATCAGGTAAAATATCGTCCGTAAACCAATTTTATAGACAACGAGTTTCCGTAAGTGGAAATACATATTATTTATTTAATACTTTATTACACCAACATTAATTAATCTCAAAAACAAAAAAAAATACAGGAAAAAAAATAAACATTGGTGTAAGGGCGGCCTTATCACCACAGGTGATCTCTTCTAGGCAACCCTTACTATGAAAAAGAAAAAAGACAGGATATTTTATGTTGGTGTACAAATGTTCACTGAGTTGTAATCAACTTACTTAAGAATTGCATGCTAGAAAATACATTAAAAAATACGTAGATAATATATATAGATAAGTTCATATATAGATAAACATATAAAAAAATACATAAATCAAACAAAATAATATATAATTATAATATTAAATTTATTTAAACATCTTTATTTAGTGGTCGTCGTGTTTATTTTTTTTTAAGTCAAGGTTAAGTTTGATTTTAATTCTAAATAATTATAAGACAATATTATAATAATGAAAACATTAGCATTTATTAATAGGAGAAATCTAATTACTTTAAATTACAAGAGTAAAAATCTTATTATGTTTTGTATAAAAATAGCAACACAAGATTTTTTATTACTAAGTTATTTTTTACACAACATAAAAAATATGGCCGATTTTTTTTGTTCTCTATATAAAAAGCAACAACCTTAGTTTTTATAGTGAGACCAATCGCAACCTCGTTTTATACAGTCGGTTAAGAAATATGGCCAAGTTCATAGTTTAGGTGCGTACACCTGCTTTATTTAGAGGGCGGTATAACGTTGACATACAAATTAAGGGTACAAATACTGTATGTTTAAATGATTTGATAGCATAGCATTAAAGAATTTAAACAAGGGTTCATTCTTAAATATCTGTTTATATTAAAATTTATGATGGAATTTATCCATCTCTTGTTACATTAGACTGTTGTGGCGCAGCGGCACAAAGGTGTGACTATAAGGCGAAGGTTGTGGGTTCCATCTCCACTCGAGGAAGTGAAATATTATTTATTCGCGTTTATGTTTCCATTTCTTCGCTCTGTTGTCGAGACAAAGCGCGACGTTGAGTTCTGCCACTTAACTGATGACTCTAGAATTCGGCAGAAAGTGGGAAATGGAGTGTATTAACACTAGGTTCCCCCTGCCTACCCTGCTATATGCGGGATACAGCGTGAAGCTAATTTAATTTGTTACATTCTTGGTAATCATGTATTTTAGTGATAAATTCAAGTTTGCTCCACTTTTACATAAAATGCAATGCACAACAAGTTGGCAGACGCTACCTAGTGTTATGACACTCCTTTCCTCACTTTCCATGCAAATTTTGAGATATTTTATGTTGAGTGGCGGAACTCAACGTCGCGCTTCGTCTACCAGAGTAGGGTGATGAAAATGTTTTAAATACTGACTTATCCACGAGAAGTGAGTGCCCTAAAGGTTTTGATCACGCGGCGAATTTGGTACAAAATGCAGCAATGTCAATGTCAATCTTTTTACTTACGTTGATTTAAAAACTAGATTTTTTCTTGGGTCCGAGAAACCGTGTACTTAATATTTGATATTAATTTCAGCGTGGAGGTCCCACGCAATGTCGAGATGAACAGCCAATAAGAGAAAGACAAGATAGTGAAGAACCTTAAAACTATTTATATGGAAGAAGACTATTTAAGGCAGTCCTAGCGCAGCGGCACAACACCGAACTGTACACCCAATGCTTTTGGGTAAGTTTTTCCCTCGGGGAGTGATTTATTTTCATATCATCGCTCTAATTTAAAAAATTAAAACGTAGAGTTCCGCTACTCAATCCACAATATCTCGAAAATTGAGGAAGAAATTTAAAGTAATGAGCGCTTCTTGCCTAAAAACTCACGAGTTTGGCAAAAGATTTTATGTATTTTGAATGTAAAAGAAAAGAAAACAAACTATTAAAAAAAAACGAAAATTCGTGAGGAACAGAGTGTCTTAACATTCATTGCATTACCTCTGCATACCCTGCTACAAAATATTTCGAGAAGCAAAAAAAAGATAAGATTACACGCTGTACTAACATGATATATATATGTAAGTATAAACTTTTTAAATGAAAAATGTTAAACAATAAGAGAATTCATCTAATAACTTACCATAACTAATGCAATTGAGTAATACGATAAAATATACGAGTATATTAACTAGAATGAAAGTTAGATTTATAAGCTGTGGCGAACGACATTTAACAATATTAATTTCGATCGATATATTATAAAGGAGCCCGTCTTTGAGGCCTTCGTTGAGGCCGTCGTGGCACAGGAGTACAAGGGTGTGACTGCAACTGGACAGGTTATGTTTTCAATTCCCACGCGAGGGAATGAATTATTGTGTCTTCGCCCTGTGGCCAAGGCAAGAACCCGTCGTCGAATTTCGCTGTTCCCTCTGCCTCTGCTGTATGCGGGATACAGCGTGAAGCTTATTTATATTTTTAAGTTACCGCTGAATTCAACACCGCACTTTGCCTCGTTACCAGAGCGATTAAAATAAACTATTCAATTCATTCCTCGAGTGGGAATCGAAACCACAACCTGTCACGTTTACAGTCGTATGCTTGTGCCCCAGCTGCATGAGCAACATGATACTAGGGCACCATCTCTATCTTTTTTTCTTTTATGAATAGTATATTCACAAAAAGTCATCCAATATTTAACCGTTGCATTACTTGACCTTTTAACTTGAATAAGTTATTTCAAAACAAAATATTTGTGTCAGTTAAAATGTCAGTACAATTGTAGCTAACTCTGAAATCGTATGCCAATTACGTACACAACAGGTGTTTAATACAGTGTGCAATGTAAGTTTGCGTATTTTAATTTTTGACTCACTGTTTCACGTGGCTTCGCCCGCGTGGTCTAATTAAAATCCTTGTAATGGTATGACACAAGATATGTTCTAAGTGTGGGAGGTAACTCTGACCGCAAGTACAGTGGGTTACATAGAAACGATTAACGTGATGTAATATAGCCCATAGCCTTCCTTAAACAGACAGCCCAAGACAACACAAAATGGAAAGATATATGATTTTGTTAGTTTCACTCTGAAATCCGCGTTAATAGGGTTGCAGAGAACCTTATGTCAAAACACTCCGTTCACTTAGTGCCGAAATTCGAGACATCCTGTGTTGAATCATGTAACTTAAACCCACAATGGGTCTTATCAGAGCTGAAAATAATAAAGCCATCGACAGTAAATCTAAAAATTCTATCTTAATTCCAGGAGCATACATTATTTTAATTTCTGCGCCTTGGAGAGACAAACTGTGGTGTAGAGTTCCGTCACTCAATATGCAATTAGGGTGATAAATTAGCAAGGAAGTGTCCTAGCACTGTGTTCAAAGTCACCTTTGAAACAAAAAATACATCTTACGGTACAGGTCTTCGGTTTAGGAACTACGATGGCACAGACAGACATACAGACATACACAGATATATCAAACTTACAACACCTTTCTGTTTTTTGTCGGACTTTTTTAAAAAAAAGGTGACTTATCACAATGCTCTCGGCGTATCTTTCAAAATGTTTTCATATAATGAAATATTTACAATGTCATTTTAATGATAAAAATCGTTGCTTATTGTACTGTCGTAGCAATTTTTTTCTTCATTCACCCATTGTTCAGTTTTTTGTTCGTGAGAAAAAGATTTTTAATTGTTTTAGCAGTTGGGTAATATATTAACTATGGTCTTTACTTGTCTCGTTCTAACATATGAATCTGATTTTTTTCCCTTTCACTCAATATTTTTTTCAGTACTGTGCAAAGATTCAAAGAATAAATATCTATACATACATATGTATATTAATACGTGTAGAAAAAATTCCGACCCCTTCTTACGAAAATTACGGATGAGTATGAAATTTGGCACACTTATATTAAATATTTATTTACGTTTATATTTCCACGCAGCACGCAATGCCTCCAGAATTCGTCAGAAAGTGGGGAACGGAGTGTAGCACTAGGTTGCCCCTGCTTACCCGACTGTGTGCGGGATACAGCGTGAAGCTGATTTAATTTTATTTTAATTAAAAAATGCTTATAACATAAAGTACAATAAATCAATAAATAAAACATTACATACATTTTACCAAGCATTTGACAATATTGACAATTTTATGTTTATAAAGTGGCATACACGTTGCTATGGCAACGCCAACGTGTAATTATTTAACGCGTCAATTGGTATCTCTCTGTGATCAAAAAATAACTGTGTTTTTCATATTGTATATAGATAGTTATTAAGAATATTGTCTGTCTGTTTCTCCGGGCTTATCTCTGGAACAGCTGAGCTTTTAATGGGACTTGCACCAAGAAATAGTGTCGTGCAGCAACCTATACGCTACTTTATATCTCGGAATTCCCGTGGTATCGGGATTTACGCAGAAAACAAAAACCGCGTTTGTCGTACGCTTGTACCTAACGCTTACCTCGATAGATTCAACATAACTAGATATTTTTCTATTAAATACAACATTTTTTGCAAACAAAATCAAATAAATGCCCTAAACATATAAATTACGATTTATCTTAAATGTCTATAAATCCATACATGTGAATAAAATCGTAATCGTAAACCCTCTACCGTCGCGTTTACACTCAAACGCTGTACCTGCGCCACAACGACTTCTTGTCATAACTTGTAAATATGACTTTTTTATTAACATATAAACATACATACTCTTACAAAACTTAGAACACGTACTAGGAACCCTAAATTGTAAGTACTATTTTTTTTATTCTAATAATATCACAAGCGTGCGACTACAAACGCGTCAGAGGAGCGCGTTGAGGATTCGATTTCCATTCCAGAAAAATAAATATTTAACATTTTCATTTTATCCATTTGCTAACGAAACAAAGCATGGCATTGAGTTCCCCTACTCAACGGATGTGTCTTAACCATAGGTTCCCAGGTTCCCTCTGGATACCCTGATATGTGCGGGATGCAGAGTGAAGCTAAAAAAAGGAAAAAAAATCACATACATAATACTCGTCAAATTGATAGCTTCTTTTTTGGATTATAAAAATATTTCAATCGTTTGACTTGCTTTACTACAATATGAACCCGTTGGGGAAATCACGACATAAAGATAACTGTACTAATAGATGTTTTCCTTGTTTTTTTAGAAAAATCATACGCGTTGGATTTGTGAGTAAACAAATATCTCTGACTACAAGCTGGATAGTTGTGGGTTCGATTTGAGTAAAGGGAATAATTATATTTTAACTACTTTTAATTTATCCGCCCAGGTAAATATAGGCACGGAGTTCAGATTCGCCACTCAATATACCACTTCCCACGCATCGTCCAATTATCGAGACATTGTCTAAGTGGCGTAACTCAACGCCGGAATTCGTGTACTAGTGAGGCAAAAAGTATATTATACTTAAAATACACTACAAAATAGGGAAAAATATACCAAGACTAGTTTTTAGATGACGTTTGCACTGAAGAACTAGTAAATAAGACCTAAATGAGTTACAGCAATTTACAATTGAGCAGTAAATAGCATTCACTTGTTAACTTTGTAGTTGATTCACCGTAAAGAAAAATGAACGTCTACCTTCTTTTGAAGATCTCAAAGAATATTTTTTTTATCTTAAAGCATTTTCTGAGTCCGTTGTGGCATAATGGTAGAAGCGTGCAACTGTAACCAGGTCGGTTGTGAGTTCTATTCCCATTTGAGGTATTGAAATATTTATCATTTTTATTTGCTTGTTCTGGCTAGAGGCGAAGCGCGCTTGAGTATCGCCATTCCAGTATTCTATAGAACGGAGTGCCTTAACACTACGTTCATCCAGGTTTCATCTATCTACCATGTTGTTGTGAAAAGACAAGGCGTAGTGAAACTCAACGCCGCGCAATCTTATCAAACAAACACTTAATTTATATATCGTTGAAATATTACAAACCCAAATATTACAATCTATTTTTTAAATTGTCTTTTCGCATATTACCTTAACGGATTAAAGATAAGTAAGATTTATCTTAAAAATATATATATATATAAACATAAGTGTATACAGAGTATATATTTATAATTTTATATTGATATATGTAACTTTAAATAAAAATGCCATTACGTCATTATTTCACCAAATGAGCGATATTATATAGTTTCCCCAAATGGGAATGGAACACACAACCGTTATTATCCGACTGCTGCAATAGCATGTCATTAAAGCCAAAAATAAATTAAAAAATCGTTAATCTTCTAGTTTTAGGTGTTTGCTTTAAACTTAAACTAAAATAACATTTGTATTTAAATTGCTTATAAATCTTACACCTTGAACTTTTATTCTATTCAAATGTTTTTATATAGCCGTGCATTACTCATACATGCATACGTCATGTGTAACCAAAAACATATAACTACGAGTTTTTACTTTAACTAGATGTCAGTAGTGGCTCAGTAGCACAAGTGATAGGTTGTGGATTCGATTCCAACTCGAGGAAATTTAATATAGCGTATCTTTATTTCCTCGCTCTGGTAATGGGGTAAAACGAGGCGCTTAGTTCCGCCACTCATCACGCAATAACCCCAGTATTCGGCGGAAAATTAGGAATGAAAGTTTCTATAGTGTATAGGAGCGGAGTATCTTATCTGTGGGTTCCTAAATTTCCTCTGCCTACCCTACTACAGAAGGGATAAAGTGGGAGGTATGGGGATGCTGGCAAGGTAACGTTGACCTCATGTACGTATGTACAGTGGGTTACATCGAAATGATTAATGTGATATAGCTTATAGCCTTTCTCGATAAATGGACTATCGAGCGAAAAAGGAATGTTACATTCAAAACAGTAGTTCCAGAGATTAGCGCGTTCAACCAAAAGAACTCACCAAGCCTTATACTATATAGATTGGAGTTATGTTATCCACTTGTGGCATATTTCATATATTTTAAAAATTATTCTCAAATTTTATAAATATTTATTAACTTTGTAAAGGTTATGATATAAATTCCGAATCGAAGAACACCTCAACCGAAAAAGATTTTGATGTAAAATTATGTTGTTTAAATAAAAAATAACTAAAATTAATATTTTTTAATTAAAACTTAGTTATTTGTACAAAATAACTTGAAGACGGCTGATTTCGCTTCCACCAAACGCAAACAACGAACATCTCGATAGATCGTTGGGAAAAGGAATAGATAAATAAAACAGCTTCACATTTCTTTCATAACAGGGTAGGCAGAGCAAACACGGCGGTAGTGGGTTCGATTTTCACTCGGTAAAATGAATTAATTACCATGTCCCCGTTTCCGCATCAACTCAAAGGGCGGCGATGAGTTCCACCACTACATGCACCGTCTCGAAAACTGATTGGGTTGTGAGAAACGGAGTATCTGATCACCAGGTACCCTGTTATAAGCGGGATACAACAAACTAAAAAAAACTAATACAAATATACATAGCGAACGATCAAACGACCCTACTATAGAACTCTAAAGCGAACAAGTGTATACAAGTGTTAAACAACTTGCTGTACAATGCCTTGATTGTCCTTGACATGGTTTCTAGATAAGACAACTTCCGGCAATGTCTTAATCTGGGAGAAAATAAGGATAGCCTGGATTAATATTTTAGTATATAGGCTATTCTATTGAGACGCACTCTCGTTGCCGCATAACACGATAGACAAAGGGAACTTAGTGTTAAATCACTCAGTTTTCGGGCAGAGCAGTCTATCATAAAACACGAAAGAATGATATACTCATTCAATTAAATCATGAGGAACTAAGTGTCTCACCTCTAGGTTGGTATCTTTTTGGTTGGTTTTTTCTCCACAGGGAGCGATGTGCCCAACTCTAGGTTCCCTCTGCATACACTCATATATATGGGATGAAGCGTAAAGATATATTGTAATATCATTTGTTTTATTTTTAAATGTGCACTATAATATAGGTGTGCAAGGGTGAAAACATACGTTACGCAATGTTTTGTAAGCTTATTTTTCTAGATGGCAAAAATGATAAATATACAGATTGGAATTGCAAGCACCAATTTAAATGAAACCACAGAACCACCAACTCTGTAAAATCCTAATATAATTCAGAAAAAAAAAGTCCCAAAAATGAAAGAGTTAGTTTTTAATCTTCTGCTTTTAATATACTATATCCTATTCTACTCTATTCTCTCTTTTTATAGAAAGACAGGCAGATTAAACCTGGGAACCTAGTGTTAGGACACTCCTATTAAGACACTGTTCGTTCCGTTTCTGAATAGGAAACACTTCGTTTCAATGTAAATCAGCTTCATACTTCATCTCGCACACGGCAGGGTAGGCAGAGGAAACCTAGTGTTAAGACACTCACTTTTGGAGGTATTGCGTGTTGAGTGGCGGAACTCAACGCCACGCTTTGCCGCCAAGCCAGAGCGAAGAAATGGAAATATATATTTAGATAAATATTTAATTTCCTCGAGTGGAGATCGAACCCACAACCGTCGCGTTACAGTCACTTGTGCCCCTGGGCCACGACTGTCAAACATCAATCAATCTAAAGATTCAAGATGTATCTCGCAGAGCACAAGGAACCTTATGTCATGACACTTCTTCATGACACTAATGTGATACTATTCAAAACATTGCGTGTTTAGTGGCAGAACTCAATACAGCGCTTTTCCTTGTAACCAGAGCGAGGAAATGAAAATAATTCATTACCCCGATTAGGGATCGAACTCTAAACCTAAGCGCCTACAATCTACACACATAAATAACGAGACCTATACATACATACATAAAAATACACATTGAACCACGTCTGTCTGTACATCGATATGATTTGAATGAGCATACAATAGAGCGGATAGGATTACTTGTACAGTACCTATTGTATAATGCCTCTTACTTCCCCCGGCGTCGTCGACGGCCCAGTTGAAAGCAATTGATCAATGCAATGTCTATTAGTTAAGATGTGAGAGTCAAATCGGGTATGGTTAACTGGAGAACGCAGCTTCGATTCTTGATTGACGCTAATATCTGCTTATTAAGACATTGTCATTTTGTTGGGGAAAATTATTTAAGATGTAACGCAGTTGAATTGTTTAGATGTACATATATTATAAATCTGAAGGATTTGTTTTGAACTACTGGTTCGAAAGGAAAAAAAAAGTTTTTGCGTTTTTAACACACATTTTCATTTATAGGGGAATTATTTTTGAGACCAGTCGTGGCTCAGGCCCCAGCGTGTGTCGGTAAACGCACCAGGTTGTAGGTTCGATTTCCACGTGAGAAAATGAAAAAAATCATAGTTTTATTTCCTTGCCTGGATACGCTACGCTATAGGACTATCTTAACACCAGGTTGTCAGGTTGCCTTTGCCTGCCCTGCTGAGTGCGGGATACAATGTGCAGCTAAAAAAGAGAAGGTGAAGCTGCATGTGTATACAGGCCAAATCTGTATTTACTAACAGTTCTCTTAATTAGTAAATATTATCTCTTCTCCTAATTAGTAGATCTCTTAATTAGTAAATACTAAGCTAAATATTATTAACTCTAATTTATTGTTATTGACTGACAGACAAGGCTAACGATGATTAGACGAAATTAAATATTTATCTAAATACAACTTTTTAATTGAATTAATGTCTAAACTACTTGATCAATTATTGCTATTTTTCATTTCTTTTATGCTAATCCACCCTTGACTCAGTTAAAGTTATTACTGGAATACCAATAGATCCTAATTGGATAGGATTAATTTTTTCCTCATCTCATCAGAACTCGATGGGAATCTACAGCAAATCTATGGAATGTAAGTAGAGATTGCTTAAAGCAATAAGACATACTTTGTGTTTTTTTTGTTCTTAATTTATGTTATATGTGTGTGCAATAAAGTTTATTATTATCATTATTACTAAATATATTTCAATTACTGGAGTGGGAATCGAACTCATGACTCACATGTTAACAGACACACTTTGTGCCCCTGCGCCACGACTGGCCTTTTAGTTATTTCTTTTCAAATATATTTTTTACTTACTTTAACGTTAGTGAAAATGATTTTATAAGAGATAAAAGGCTTTTGACGGAACCAATTACCTTTAGATAGAAAGCATTTATCGCTTCGCTTCGCTTTATTACAGTTATGTTGTGGCAAAACATTGAAATAAAGACCTGATTATATTTATTAAGTAAAATTTCCTACATCATACTAATATTATAATGAATGAATTAAATGAATGTAAGTTTGTTTGTGACACTTTAACGCCAAAACTGCTCAACCGGCTGTCATGAAACTTTGTACACATATTCTGAGAGGTATTTTAAAGGACATAGGATACATTTTTTAAAAAATAATATGGGCCTTTGGTTATAATATAAAAGTAAGCTTAAGCGAGCGAAGCCGCGTTTGAGTTTTAAGTAAATAAACCTATCTTCATACAAAAAACATAATAGTCGAACATAAAACTTTGAACAAACAGACATCACCATATAAAACGGTGTTACTTACATATCTAACAATACTGTGAAACGGGTTACTGGCACGGACAGTGAATGATAAATTTACCTTGTTCATTAGAGGAAAGTATGGAGGAAATCTGTTAGGATCTTTACATGTTTTAATAGATTTATATTGATTTAAACTAATTTCAAATTGCAATGAGATTTGTGTCTGACACATATGTCATTGTGCCATGACACAATTTATGTGTTTTCGGGAATGGTATGTAAATATTTAATTTGTACTTTTTAAAAAAACCGAAAGCCGTCCTAAAATAGCCAGTTTTAAGCGGACCGTTGAATGGTCCTGTTAGTTATACCGAAACCATTAACAAAATATATAAGCAGTATAGCTTATAGTCTTCCTCGATAAATGTATTATCTATCATAAAAATCATTTTTCGATTCAAGTCATTAGTTCCTGAGTTCTTGTTTAACCAAACAAATTCGTCATCTTTATAATATTAGAAGTAACAACAAAAATATAACTGTATAGAAATACATTATATGTTATCTTTTTACTTGCCTTTTAAACGTTCTAATAGAGATGTATTTAAATTACTTATTTATTATGTAGAATGCTTAAGGTGGAAAGGACGGGAAGGAAAATGCTCGGCCAACACGATATAAATATTTTGAAAACTTTGAACTATGTTATTTTATTACATTTTTTATTAAATTCTAGTTAGTACCTTCTTCTTTATCTTAGAGTCACGCTACATCTATAAAGGTAGGCAGAAGGAACCTGGGAATCTAGTGTTAAGACACTCTCGATCTCCACTTTTTTCGAAGCCATAAGGGAACACTACTAAAAAATACATCTAAAGCTAACAAAAAAAACAACGGTCTGTTTTAACTAGGTCTTCTCTGCCTACCCTATATTATGCTTAAGGGTGGAAACGCCTAATATCTCTTACAAGATACGAGTACCATCAATCAAGTCATGGCTGCCTTGAAGATAATTGTAAACTATTGATTTTTTCTAAATTTTGAATATTTTCTTCCCGAATGAACAACGCACAAGTGTTCAGAAAGCCTAACTTCAGGGCGTCTACTGTAGATATATGCAGTCATACATACATACATACCTAAAGTAGATATTCTAACCGCTTGTGATCGCTTAGCCAGGCGGGCAACTAAAACCGGTTCGACATCCGATAGAAATGTCGTCCGCGTTGCGAAATCATAGCGTACCACTATTTTAATATGGTATTCTCAATGGATTCTTAGAGGTTTATTTATTTGGTTTTAGAAATTTTAAAGTATTATTAATGTATTATTATTATTTTCTTTTTTACTATTATATCAAAGAGAGTGTCTTAACATTAGGTTCCCTGGGTCCCTCTGCTTACTTTCAGGACAGACTGGTTAACCTAGACGCTACTAGATTAGATTAAGGCCGTCGTGGCGTAGTTGAATTTCTGGATGCTTTAAGAATATAGTTAGAACTGAATAGAAATAGGAATGATGGGGCGGATTGCGGCTGGTCGGCATCCATCCCAGAACACCCTAGAATTATTACTATAAAATAATCTTAAAGTTAAAAAAAATCTTTTAACAATAACATCCAACGTTCGAAAATAAAGTCGTTAATAGGAATCGAACACACGACCGTCGCGCCTTCACCTTTACAATATTTTAAAGCTTCTAACTGTTTTTAAGTAAATAGATTACAAACTGGGTTAAATATTAATTAATATCTTTATTATGTACGTACTGACATCATTTGAGCTACGTATAGTAAAATTTGATAAGCTCATAAGTAAATAGTTATTATATACAATTTATTATTGAACTTACGACCTATGTCGGCTTTGTTTGAAATAGATTACCCACAATCTATATATTTAAACATAAAAATAAAAATAATCATGCGTACAGCAGTGTAGGCAGAGGGAACCTTGTAGAAAAACAATCCGTTCCCGACTTTTTATCGATTTTTTCGAGGCTTTGCGTATTGAGTGGCGGAACTCAACGTCGGGCTTTGTCTTGGTGCCAGAACAGTTACATTGTCTTCTTCAGAACAGTAACATCTTTTCTTACGGAAGTCGGTTAAAAATACGTTAAATTCATTTAATTTTATTCATTTTACAAAAATACATTGAATTATGATTACGTGGCGCAGTGGCATAAGATACTTGTGTTTCATATACATGAATGTAAGCGCGACTTGTTGTGGCGTCGATCCCCTAGTGACTTATCACTAGGTTCCCTCCGCCTACAATGCTATGTAAAGAAAGATAAGATAAATAAAAAAAAGTAAATAATATAACAACAGACGGAAAGGTCAAGTGTGGTATATCGTTTAATATGACTGTATCCATATTATCCTTTACATATCCTTTATTTATTTATTCATCCATTACATATTCAAGCTTGAAAATTTTCTATTTTTAACTAAACAACATGAAATGAAATGTTTGTATTTTGTAACTTCAAGGTATATCTCGTATAAATCAGGGTAGGCAAAGGGAACCTAGTGGTATAATTCTCTGTCTCCCATACTATATTTTTCCAATTTTCGAGACATTGTGTTGAGTGGCGAAACTAACGCGGTGCTTTGTAAACTCGTGTGCACTGTGCGCTTAATCTGAATTGACGCAATAAAATTAATTAATCTCCCCAAGTGGGACTCGAATCCACAACCGTTGCGTTCACAGTCACATGCTGTGAACGCAACGGTTCAGGACAGTTTTAAAAAAAGGTAACTTATATATAAATAATAATAAGATTTATCTATATGACATTTATTAGAGAAGGCTTCATATTTGTCGTTGATAAGTATCAATCAATAGGTAGATATTTTTCTTTTCCTTATTTGGAAGATATATGCCTATCCCGTGCAAGTATCGAAACGAATTTGAACTCGCGTCTTTTGGCAACTGTCCAAGCGCTCTAACCACTACTCCATATGTTCTCATCGAGCTACGTCGAAATTTTTATACGCTTGTTACAACTTATTTGTTTTTAGTTCTCTCTATTTTTTAAGAGATTTTTACAAATTCCGCTAGACTAAAATTATACTGTTCTAATTACTTTTAATTTAAAAATAATTATAATTTAATTATATAATAAATACAAATAATTTTAAAAAATGTTATTCCACACTGAAAATTTTACGTAGCGAGATTTGAACCCACGTCTATTTTAATGGAAACCGTCCAATCGTCCGTACCTATATTATAAAAATATTTGCAAAGCTGTTTCCTTCCTTGTCAGTAATAACCTTGAAAATTTAATCAAGATAACAATTAAAATTATTCCTCACATTTACAGAACTGAGTTTATATTATATTTTTAAGAATTTATACTTAATTCGACTTAGTGTCTTAATGACAACGAAGTGTCCTATCTTAACACTAGATTCCCGCGTTCCCCCTGCTTGCTATGTGTGGGAAATAGAGTGAAGTAAAAATACATATCTATCGTGCTGTAATTAATATATTAGTGTCATAAAAAACGCAATGATTATAGGTTTAAATGTTAGAGAAATATAAAAAAACAAGAAAAAAAGTGTACGTCAAATATCTTTACGAAAAAAATCTACTAAAAGTGATAAAAAAATAATAATAATAGAGTATGATTCTAATAAGACTTTTGTTTCCATTTATACTTGTTCAAATTCGTATCAAATTAGCTTTTTTTATTTTTCAATTACATAACTCAACGCCGGGGAGATCTAAGGGAAGAAATATGATACCCCCGAGCGGGGATCGAACCATTGCGACTACAGTCAGACACTGTTCCACTGACATAAAATTACGTTATATTCGTATATAGCAGAGTAACCGGTAAGCAGAGGCAACCAAAGAACTTAGTATTAAGACACTCTGTTTCCTACTTTCCGCCAAATTTTACGAGACATTGGATTTTAAATATCTCAATACCACAAATGGGAATCGAACTCACTACAGCCGCGTTCACAATCGCAAACTTGTACTCCTGCGCCACTACGACCAATGTGAATTATGTTTAATAATATTCAAAATTCCAAATAGTTAATTTTATGATAAAAATGGTGTCTAAGTAATCTCAAAACACCTGTGTAAACATATTAAGTTAAAGTATGATTAGTTTATTGTAAGCATATATTGTACGTTTGTATATTTTTTTCAGCTCCACGCTTTATCCCGCGTATAAAGAAGAGAGAGGTATCTTTCCAGGACAATCCGTTCCCGACTTTTCACCCTAATTTTTCGAGATATTGTGTGTGCGGCAGAACTCAACGCCGCGCTGTTTTGGTACCAGAGCTAGGAAATTGTACGTCATTATGTATAGAAATCTCCTTTACATTTATTATTTTCTCTACAAAGAGATATTAACAATTTAAATGCAATAATAAAATTTCTCATACATAATTGTTTAACACAAATAGGTTTGGGTTTATACGTGAAACGTGAATGTAATTGCGGGCAATAAACTAAACAATGACACCGTCGTGGCTCAGTCGAGTCGTATCGAATTCTAGTAGTTGGATATGGATACAAAATTCTTTAAAAAATATTACTTATTTCTTTTACATTTTTTAAATGTTATTTTTTATTCCACACTTTTTAGAAAACATAAAAATATTTTCTATAAAAATACGTAGCAATACGGCTTCTTTTTTTTAAAAAAAACTTAGTTTTAAAAATGGCCTTTATTAAGACGCTTTTATTAGGTCGAGCTGTAACTAAGTAACAAATTAATAAAATCTATGAATATGAATTACACGCTCTTCTAATTATTATTTTATCATCTTGAAACTTGACAATTATATATACAATGTTATGCTACATAGAACTGGTCTGATGATGGAATTAGAAGATGGCTTATAGCACCATCCATAACCCGTCATCCAATTCCATCATCCAACCAACCATATGCAAAGATTCTATTCGAGTGTGTGCTCATTACATTTGTCTTATTAATATGTTTTGTTTTTTTCACACTAAATTAAAAACTAAAAACACGTTTTTGTAGCTTCACGTTGTATCTTCCACGTAGCAGGGTAGGCAGACGGAACCTGGGAACCTAATGTTACATTCATAAGCGCCGCGTATTGCCTCGTTATCAGAGCGAGGAAATATCAATATTAAATATTTCATTCCCTCGAGTGGGAATCGAACCCACAACCTGTCGCGTATACAGTCATACACTTGTACCCCTGCTCTACAACTGGCTCACGCTTTTATTTACTAAACTAAAAAGCCAAAACCAGGCAAAATATTCTCTGTTGTACTTTATTAGACCCTTAAAGTGGTCATCTTGTAATATTTATTAAATTAACTAATATAGTATTAGAGGATTCAAAATCAGATTAAAGGAAATTTCAATTATAATTAAGCCGTGGCGCAGGGGTTCAAGGGTGTGAGTGTAACGCGACGGTTAAGGGTTCGATCCCCACTCGAAGGAATGAATAATTATTTTTTAATATTTTTAATTCTTCGCTCTGGCACCAAGGCAAAAGCCCGGTGTTGAGTTCCGCCACTCAACACGCAATGCCTTGAACCGTTCCCTGGCACTTACACTGCCCTTGTGCACACAGCGTGAAGCCGATTTATTTTTATTTTTCATTCTAAGGCTATAATGAAGAAAACAGAAAATAATATTCGATTTACTTTTTTGCTTTTATTTTATTCTTTAGCTTCATGCAGCGTAAGTAGGCAAGCAGCAGAAATCTAGTATCAAGATACTCTACCAAATTTTCGATAGATTGCGTGTAGAGTGGCGGAACGAAACACCGTACTTTGTCGTGTTATCAGGGTGAAGTCGCTGTGTCGCTGTGCTACGACAATCAATGGCTACAAAAAAGCACAATGTATTTCTTTATTAAATTTTGATATCTAATTTTGTCTGAGGACTGCAATTGGAAAACGGATTTAAGAAAAAAAGGAATAATATTATTTATAATACAATATAATATTTATTCTAAACAACGTTTAATATTTAATGAAGAACAAAATAATAGCGTGTGACTGCAAAC
>DWGR01001196.1:0-17112 GCA_018247715.1 Heliconius burneyi
AGGAGTGGTTTTATTTAAATTGTTTTAACTTACCTGCTCGGGTAGATAAAGAGCGCAATGGTTGGAGACTTAGGAAGAATGTTAATTGACTTTACATTACATCTTTTCTCCCTATATATCTTGGGTCTAGATCCATATAGGTCCATGTAAACTAAAACTAAAGTGTCGGTCCGTAATTTAGGCATACTTGTGTTTGATAAAGTGCATATTTTTATTCACACAATTGACGATACTAAAACACAAAGATATAATTTTTTTTGTCTGTCTGGTACGTTTACTGAGATAGATTACTTTTTATCCCGGAATTTCCGCGGGATCGGGAAATCCGCGTTGGTTGTACACGCGTACCTAACTAATCTGCGTAACCTAACGGCTACCTAGATATAGATAAGAAATAAGCCGGGCCGCTAATCAATAACTAAAAACTAAAATTAAGCCTACATACTTATGAAGAATATGGAGAATATACATGAAAATATATATATTATAAATGTTTAATAACATATTCTTCATACATAATTATTCAGTTTTTACGCATGACAATATTTTCCCTTCAAACGTCCATGACAGTATACAGCAGAAATGAGGTAAACAAATTTTTCATAATAACGATACGGCTTTGCGTTTCGAACGCGGTATTTTCATTAACTTTATTAAAGATAAAACGGTCGAGTATATTAAACACAGTCAAGCGAAATGATTAAGCCAGAACCTTTTTAATGTGTAGCGAATGTACTAACGAATATACTAAATGTTATATAAATAAAAAAAAAATGCATTCTCTTAATTTTATTAAATAATAAATAGTGGTCAAATTATATTTTTCCCGTGTAATCTAGGGTTAGAAGACTTCGTCTCCATTAAAACACTCCGTCCCCACCTTCCGCCGAATTCTCAGAGTGGCTGTACTCAACGCCATGCTTTGCCTCGTTACCAGAACGAAGAAATAAAAAAATATTAAAATATTACACAGCAGAAGCTTTATTTTTTTAATTTTATTTACTTTTGTACAGCAACATTGATACTAAAATGCAATCTCTGGATACTAAAATGCAACTTCACGATTTTATCTACCTTTTATCCAAATTGTAAATAATTAAACTATTTAGACCATTGTGGCACAGCGGTATAGCGACTGACTGTAAATGCAATGGCTATAGGTTCGATTCCAACTAGGGGAACGATACTCTTATATTTTCATTACCTCGAAGCGTTCCGAAAGTTGCGTGGAAAATAGTTTAACGCTAGGTTCCACACAAAAAATCGAAATTACTTGACTAACCGTAGTTGAATCTGTTATCACTGCAAAGACAATTATCACTGCACTACAAGTGTCTTATGAAATTTCAAATTTAATATTTCCAATCTAACACTAGGCTCAATCTTATCTGTTACGTAAAACAAATTTCATCTCGAAAGTCATTTGATTTTCAGAATCAAACAGAATGGTATCGTGAATTTAATTTGAGTGATTGTTCCATTGTCAATATTGAGGTCTATATGGAGGTTTGAAAATATTAAACATGCCTTGGCACAGTAGCTATTATAGACTACATGTTGGTAGCAACTTTGATTCCTGCAAGGTAATTTTTATTCAATCTTTATAATTAAATATAGGCCGTCGTGGCGCGGCGGCACTAGGGTGTGACTGTAACGCTATGGTTGTGGGCTCGATCCCCACTCGAGGAAGTGAAATATTTATTAACGTTTATATTTATATTTCTTCGTTCTGGTGTCGAGGTAAAGGGCGGCGTTGAGTTCTGCTACTCAGCACGCAATGACTCCAGAATTTGGCAGAAAGAGGAGCGGAGTATCATTAGGTTCCCTCTGCCTACCCTGCTGTGTGCGGGATACAGCGTGAAGCTGATTTTGATTTTTAACCGACTTCTGTAAGAAAAAGAGGTTATCAACTCGACTGTATTTTTTTTATAATTAAATATAAAATGCCATCCCGGCACACCTTTAGTATAACGGTAGTGGGTGCGATTTCCACTCGAGGAAATAGCGATATTAAAATGATTTATATTGTCTCGTACTGATAAAGAAAATACAGCGTTGGGTTCCATCATGTTCAGGCCGAAAGTGGATAATGAAATTTTCCTGTGCCTACCATTCTATATGCATGTCGTGACTCTAATCCAAGTAGAAAGCCCTAGTGGACTTTTATATTTCCTGAAGAAAGGTGTGTAGCTATAAAAATAACAGATGAACACATATTCTATTTCGTCTTTTACATAAATTCAGTAACAATGATGCAGTATATACGCGTCCTAATATAATATTTTGAATATGTTAATTCAAAATCAAAGTTATAACTAGATTTTTCTGCTCTCCCAGGAATCGTATATTTAAATATCTGTTATTAATTTCAGCTTGACACCTCCACGCGACCTTGAAACAAGTAGTCTCGACACACGGACAGATATAAGATAACAAAGTGATCCTATATGGATTCTATTTTTCTTCTTTTGAGTGAGGTACACTGAAAAGGAATAAAATTGCTTTTCGTGTTAAGCTATTGCTAAAAAAAATATTGAAAACATTTTTTATATCATTCATAAAAAAATGAAATTACCAAGATGTACAGCATACAAACAAATGACATTCTAACAATAAGTGGTGGCCGATAATAAATGCATGCCACTCATTGATCACAGCACTTACCTTGACCTACTTACATGTTATAGTAATTTGCTATAACTTAAAAATGACCGCTTGGTAGTGTTAAGATATAAAAGGAATCAAGTCAATAGCTTTAAAAGTAAAGAAGGGGCAGGATATCATTATTAAATACACTATACTTATAAATAATAATTTTTGCTTTAAAATGTATATGTAGTAGGCCAGTCGTGGCGCAGGGGCACAAGGTGTGACTGTAAAACCGACTGATTGTGGGTTAGATTTCCACTCGAGGAGATGAAATATTTATTTACGTTTATGTTTCCATTTCTTCGCTCTGGTGACGAGGCAAAGCGTGGCGTTGAGTTTTGTCACTCAACACGCCTCCAGAATACGGCAGAAAGTGGAGAACAGAGTGTCTTAACACTAGGTTCTCTCTGCCTACCCTGCTGTGTGCGGGATACAGTGTGAAGCTGATTTAATTTTTTAAAGTATATGTATGTGGCGTCAAGTTAATAATACAAAAATATCATCTTAAAGCGAGCTAGTGGGAGTGCCGTTTTTGGTGAAAAATATTATAATATTATAAAAACATAAAAAGAAACGTACAAGTGACGATTTCATTTCTAAAACAGCGATCTCTTCCAGACAACCTTGAGGCTTGCTGTAAGTAGGTATATATTATTATTTATATTCGATTTCATTATAAAACAGAAGTCTATATTTTTAATCTGGAACCACTGTGATATTGTTTACAAGAATTTTCCCAAATAGTACTGCTTTTTTTTTCATTCACTCTGTATTCCTCATATAACAGGGTAGATAGAGGTAACCTAGTGTTAAGATATTCTGTTCCCTTCATTGCGTGTTGAGTGGTGGAACTCAACGCTGTGCTTTTGGTAGCGTACCAGATCGAAGAAATGAATGAAAAAAAAAATTTAATAAATAATAATTTATTCCCTCGAGTGGGGATCGAACCCAAGACTTATTGACAGTATAGTAATTTAAATTGTTTACAAGTGTTCTATTATATCTATTTACATAATACGTGTACACGTATTATGCATCAAACAACCCTTCGACTTATAACTATGTATATATTTAGTTATACTATAGGAATAACATAGGTGTATACACTTCCAACATCCTATATAAACTTGTCCCGTATAATTCTATCTGAGAGACTAACTTATACTCAGTGACACGTGAGACCGACGGAAAACGTTTAACCCGTATCGTTATAATATCCGGTATGTGAAAATTTCATTTTTGGGGTAAAAATGTGTATTTTTTTAGTGACCCCTTTTGGAGATTGATTCATAATTCGGTTTTTTAGTATTTTTTTTTAGATTCACGTGTTTTAAGCTGTTTAATCAGCCTGTCACTAAGTTTCGTAAATAGAATTTAAAAATTTCAACCCCAAAATGAAAATATTGCAGTCCGAAACAAAGGAAGTATTTTTTTTTATAAAAAAATATATAATTTAAATAATGCACTTGCTCTTGTTACTCCCTTACACATAATATATAATAAATCTCCCTCCACAGGTACTTTTCTCTCATACATCTCTCATACCAGTGTAATCGAAGTAAAATGTTAGCTCATTACACTGATAGATTGATCTTCTTTAATATGGATTCGCTATACCATAGAAGATTCTTTCTAGACTGCTTATTTCTCTGCACAATGTTGTCAATAGAAGAATAGACTGTCCACAACTATCACCTTTGTTTGGTGTGTCAGCCCCAAGAAGACGACCTAGGCAAGGTAAATTTAATATTTTCGATTCAACTACGTCTTGAACAAAACTAGGAAAGTTTTCTCCTCTGAATCGCATTATGACAAATTTCAATTCAATATCTAGGAAGATAGACCTTGTGTTTTCTTTAATAAAAAACACACATTTCGCCAGTCCCTGAGATCTAAGTGACCGCTCATATCTTTTAATTATATATTTAAAATAAGAATAAAATATTATTATTTAATGTACTTATTGTCTAAATTAAGTATTTTATCGATAATTTTTATATATAATTATTCTTAAAGTGTACGCTTAGTGTAGTTTCTTAAAAAAAAAATACTGTAGATGAAAAATTTGCTTACCGTCATCGCCTATAATTGCGGCGACATTTTATTTTTAATTGTATGATTTTGTGTTTCTATTTAAATTGTTAGTGTATGCTGTGTTGGTGATTAAAATAAATAAATAATTAAATGTAATATATTTCTTACCTTATTTTTAAATGCATGATTAATAGGGAAGAGAACTGAGATGTAATGAAGTTTCTCTCACAGAAAAACCAACAAAATAGCTTACAAAAATTCTTAGATAATTATAATAGACACAGAAATACAAGAAAATATAAAATATGAGTAAATTTTAATATAGTAAATGTAAATTACACATGAATGTTGATTTATTCAAGAATTACAATACAATTGGTATACGGAATATGTATGTGGAATGCTTTATACCGTTTTGTTGAAAGGGTGGGTGGGATTACATGAATTCTAGTGCAAAATAGAATTAGGTGCTATTATAACATATTTTATATTATAGCTGATTAGATTAGTAGTGCAACGTGGGTACATTCTAGAAAAGTGTCTGTATCCACGTTGTCGGCTGGCAACGCACCTGTAACTCCTCTGGTGGTCTCCACGAGGTCGTTGGCGGCCTTGATTGATTACCATTACGGAACCAATACGTGCGTTTGTCTTGTTTATTCTATGAAAAAATGTTGAACCTAATAGTCTTGAGTTCATATTAATATTTGTAACGACCTAGATTAATATAAGATGTAGAATCTTTTTGTTGTATTTGCGTTTCTTACGAATTACTTGAAATCTAACTATGGATTATACTTTATTACTATTCCAAAAGAATCTATAGGATTAAATCAATATATTTTATAGAAGGTAAACTTAAATTAGTTTCACGCAGTATCCCACACACAGCAGGGTAAGCAGAGGGAACCTAGTGTTAAGACGCTCCATTTCCCACTTTCTGCCGAATTTCTGTAGGCGTTGCGTGTAGAGTGACAGAACTCAATGCCGCGCTTTGTCTCGAAACCAGAGATAAAAAATGTAAATATAAACGTAAATAAATATTTCACTTCCTCGAGTGGGGATCGAACCCACAACCGTCGCGTTACAGTCACACCCTTGTGCCGCTGCGCCACGACGGCCTCATAAATTTAAATGATGGTATAATTAGACCAATTTTCGATTATTCTAATTGCAATGTTAGATAGAAAATGAAAAATGACAAACTACCTGCACATAGTTAGCTAGGCAGAGCGAACCTGGGAACCAGGCGTTAAGATACTCCGTTCGCAGTCTTCTCCTCCTTTCCTCATTTCTACCAAATCCTTGTAGCGCCGCGGTTTGTCTCGTTATCAAAGTGAAGAAAGAAAAAATTAAATATTTCCTTCCCCCGAATGGAAATCGAACCTACTCCGCGTTAACAGTCGTACGCTTGTGCCCCTGTGCTACAACATCCGGCGATTTATTATAAATATTTATGTTTCATTTCAATATATGTTAGAGTGCTGCATTCAGTTCCGTTTCTCCTCGGGACAAATAATGAAGCTAAATAAGTTCAATAGTCTGTGTATCAAAAGATTTTACCTTCTACCGTGAAAATAATAATAGAACATAATCGGATTACATTTCGAGAGAGGGTTTACTTGGAAAAATGTTTTACGAAAGCCATGTAGATGCTACCTTTGTGTAGCAGTCTAACTTTTGTTACTTCTATATATTATCTCTTTAAATTTTAAATAACGTGGTTCGTCGTAGCGGGGGATATTTTTAAAGTATACGATAAAACGTTGTCTAACGAAACGAAACTATTTCGCCTGTGCTTTGTTTGTTAGTCACTCACTAATAGACTAAGAATTTTATGTGACTATATATGTGATTATAGATTGAAGTAATAAGATTCAAAAAAACTATTTACTTAGACTGGATTTTTGCAGCGTTGGATAACTTCAAAGGCCAATTTTGAGTACGCGTAACCTGTTAACATATAATTTTACTAATTCTCATTTACCATTATATTTCAGTTTTCTCCCCGTTCTCATCAAAAATATGTGTATGTCCATCTGTCTGCCTTTTTACTTATCCAGGTAGCTGAACCGATTGTTATGTGACTTTCACTAAAAGAAAGGGTGAGCAACACAGCTATTTTACGTTCCAAAATTCTAGCGGAATCGAAATTTACGCGGGTTAAGCTGCCTTTCGTCTCTACTACCTACCTATATATGTGAAATTTTCATTTTCCAATAAAAAACGTTTCGAGCAAAATATAAAAAAGACATTTTACACGTCATAATAAATCTACAATGATCATATCAATATGTCAGCTATCATTGTTTATTTTTCCAAATATTCTGTCATATTTAGACCGATAATGTTTCAAATCGAAGCCAGGAATAGGCGTGATATATGTGATAGATGTGTGTGTTTGTGTGATACGTATATCGTGACACATCACGTGAATCGATCGATCGATCTGTGTGTGGGTGTTTTGGAAATATATCTATCGAAAATGTCATAGTTACACAATAATTTAATGCAATCATGACATGAAATCGCTTAATTATTTATTACATTTTAGGTGTAATATATCAGTTTTATATGGAAATTTGTAATCGGTACAGGATACCACTAGTTTAATATAAAAGTATCTCGCGCACAGCAGGGTAGGCAGAGGGAACCTAGTTTTAAGACACTCCGTTCCCCACTTTCTGCCGATTTCTAGAGGAATTGCGTGTTGAGTGGCAGAATTCAACGCCGCGCTTTGCCTCGACACCAGAGCGAAGAAATGGAAATATAAACGTAAATAAATATTTGACTTCCTCGAGCGGGGATCGAATTCAGAACCGTCGCGTTACAGTCATACCCTTATACCGCTGCGCCACGACGGCCTCAAGTTAGTTTAATATCAAGTAATAAAAATAACGCAATATGTAAGTTAGTATTCCATTTAGTATTGTTCTTCTTCCTCCGTACCTTTTCCCATTATTTGGGGTCGACCCTCCTTATTTTCCGGTGCCTAGTCACGTGATCTTGGATTATCACTGAATCTATTTTTGTTCCTTCCAGTATTGTTCCCCATTGGGTGAGAAAAACCAATGCGAAGAAAACGAATAAATGAGCAATATATAAAAGCACATATTAATAAATTAAGAACAGAATATTGACATACTCTGGATGTTTTTTACATTCATTTGAACGCAAAAATATTAATATTTACTTCTTTAGTCGAAAATGTGAATTTCGAACTAAATTAATCAAATATTAGACTTAAACCCAACATATACCTACATTGAGACCATTCTTGCGTAGAGCTTTTACTCGTGTCTGTAAAGGCGACTGGTTGTGGATTCGATTCCTATTCGAGGAAAATAATAATAATTTTTATATTTTCACTTTTGTAACAAGGCATTTTGTAACAAGGCAAAGAGTGTGTTTGGTGTTGAGTCCCAACACGCCTTGCCTCCAGAATACGTTGGAAAGCGGGGAATAGAAGTGTCTTACTGGAAACAAGGTGTCCTAACATTAGGTTCCCAGGTTACCCTGCTATGTGCAAGATACAGCGTGACGCTTAAAAAAATAATCCCTTGAACGTCGGTGTTCTTTTGCAGTTAAATAGAACCAAGTAAAGCTCAAATACTTCTAAATAATTATTGAAACCAAAGTCCAATTGAGTAAAAAAATGATTTGAACTCTGATCTAAATAATAAAAGAAAATAAAAATTTATATGAAACATTTTTATATAAAACTAGCGGCCCGCCCGCGGCTTCGCCTGCTTGAACTACATGATTATTCATATAAAAAACATAATTGACTAACAACTATAATGACTTCTAGTATGTTTTATTTTCTACATTATCGTAATTTCTGTAAGGATTTTTGATTGTTTTAAATTAAAAAATACGACTAATGTTGGTACTTGATATTTATAATAATATACATTGAGTATTGATTGATATGTAAAACTAATTATTTATTAAACTATTAGCGAACTCGTGTAAGAGAGGGTAGAAATAAGTGAAAAAAAAGACTATTAAAGAATTGTGTTAATCGGGGGATGCAAGAGCGTCCATCAAAGATCGTACTTATTCTTCAGGGGCGAGGCAAAGTCATGAATAATATACCTATCATTATAAAACCTGCCTGTCTTGTACTGTTACCGCCTGCACCGCGTGGAGTAATTCCTAGCTTATGTTATTTTAAATTATTAGGTCAGAATAATAACTTAATTTCATTTCAGAACAACTATTCCGAAGCCATTATATTCATATCTCTTAAGGTTTAGCTGGGCTGTTAGAGTTCCATATGAGCTGTTCTAGATTTTCATTTTTATTATAAGGATAGAAAATGCTTGTTATGTTGATAAACTTTTACTAAGACGCTTTATTTATATTTTTTAGAGATTAAATAGGTTCCACGTCAGGTACTCCAGATATTAATTTTTGTTTTCATTTTTTGGAAATTATTCGTTATGTTGTTTAATTTTCCCCAAGGCAGTATATTTATATCTCTTATAGTTTAGACAGAAACACACAAAATATGGCCTAGATGTTGCCTAGAGTTAAGAGCTATACAACTAAAAAAAGTTTCATTCAAATCCGTTCAGTAGTTCCGGAGATTAGCGTGTTTTGTACACGCTAATATACAAATAAACAGACAATTTTTTTTTGTGGATTTGGGGTCTATTACTGTTCCTAAGCCCCCATCAATTATGATTTTGTAAATATATTCAATGTACAGACGCGCCATTTTTACTTCTTTATTATATATAGAGATATATCTACCGCTTTTGTACGTGTACTTAATACCTATATATTAATACCTAATAGAAAGGTAGAGTACCTGACAGCAAAGGCCTCTCTACTTAGAGGCTTATAAATCCGAATCGTAGACCACTAAACAAAACAAGTGGATTGCCAGAAAAATAGATCTTTCACTTTTCAATCTGTAAGCCGGTCGTGCTATTATCGGATAAAGCTTGAATAATAAAGAAATTGGGAACGTTTATTAGGGTTGTCTCGTAAATGTTATTTTATAGTAAATTTCTATACGATGTGGCCAGTCATGGCGCAGGGGCGCAAAGTGTGACTGTAAAATCGACCCTGCCAATCCTGCTGTGTGCGGGATACAGCGTGAAGCTGATTTAATTAAATTATTTTTTATACCAAGATAAAATTTTCTAAATGTAGTGTTTCTATCAATTAAATAAATATATAGATTTTCATTTAATAAATAGATATATAGCCATTCTCAAAGATGCGCGACGGAGCTGGAGGCTTGGGTAGCTGTGAGCCAGTGCTTTAAGTTTTCTGTGATCGTTGAGGTATTCAAAAATATTTGTATGCCGAAATTGATAAAAGTAAATGTAGTAGTTTCTGATGGAAATGATAAGACAAGACTTTATTCTACCATCTGATAAGTTTCATTAAGACTTAGTGCAATCCTTGTCTTGTTAATGTAAATCAAAAGAGTACTTACTTCACTACAATACTCTCTAGTATTATAGTGAAGTAAGTATTCTCTATAAAGGTAAACGTTCCAGTTAGAATTTTGATAAATCCTCCTAGCCTTCTTGCATGGTAATTTTAACTTGCTAAAGTCTAGCAGTCCAGTATGTGTGCACTTAGAAACGGAAGAGAATTTTTATTTATTTAAAATCTCCATCAACATTTTTCACTGGTTACGAGATGATGAAGATGAGTCGAACACACAACTAAACCAACCTTTTGCTCGTGGGTTTGACTCATTTCTCACTCTTTACTATTTGAAGTAGTTTGTTGATGCTGATATATATTGTCTGAGAAAATATAGGAGAGTGGCGTATAAGTAGGCTTATAGAATGAATTCAACTTATCTTAATGTATATTTATATTTTCTAAGGGTAGGTGTAAATATACTTACTAGAAAAAAAAATCATTATTTCGAAGTCATCATTAAACACTACCGTTTCTAATATTTACAGTAATTTCTAAGAGTGCAGACTGCATAGTATTTTAAAACAAAATATCAGCTGGAAAAATTTGAGCGGAATTTTCAGTATTGTATAGCTATTTTCTGAATGAGAACGGAAAACGTGTACAAAGACAGAGGTCGTCATTTATTACAAGCTTCGATAAAGTGCAGTAGAATATATACACCCAATTTATAGCATAGAAGATTAGAAGAAGAAGTAAAGATTATAAGAACTATATTGGTAGCGCATATAAAGACAATTGCCTCAAATGTATCGTAAATTGTGAAGATTCTTAGTTTAATTACTACAAATGAAAAAAAAATCAGGTTCACGTTGTATCCCCCATACAGCAGGGTAAGCAGAAGGAACGTAGTGTTAAGGCACCCCGTTCCCCCACTTTCCGGTGAATTTTTCGAGGCATTGCGTGTTGAGTGGCGGAACTCAACGCCGGGCTTTTTGCCAATACAAGTATGTAATGAGTACATATATACTTGTAGATAACAAACTAACACTCCATGGACTCATTGTTTATGAATGGGGACCCACTCTATCGTGTTACAGAGTGAGGTGCTCAGAATAGTGTGAGGGACTTACGATTCAAGTGTAAGCCTAATTATTCATCAGCATCACGCATGCAGGAGGGTAAATAAAGGGAGCCTAGTACTAAGATATTCCGCTTTTTCCGCATTTTTCGCTGAATTTTCGAGGCATTGAGTGTTGGGTAGCGGAACTCAAACCCGCGCGTTGCCCCGACACCAGAAAGAAGAAATTAAAATATTTAAAATAATCTTTTACAGTCATACGCTTATGCTTCTGCGTCACGGCTGGCATAATTATTTATCCCTTATTATATCTTTTTTCCGGAATAGTGTCAAGGTATTGACAGGTGATATTGAGTTGAGTGGAAAGTGATTGAACACTTGTACTGTTATATGGTATGGTCGATATGTGTATATTAATATATATATATATATATATATATATATATTAACAAACATATGTGTATATTAATAAACAAGCAAGTAAACACGTTTATTTACGCCACCACGATATATTTCATATACATATTTAATAACTTTTCACATTCATTGCTTAACTGAACTGTTTCATAAATATCCAAACTATTATAAAATTCGGAACAATTTGTATTCTTTAATTTAATATTATTTACTCTTTATCGATACTTTTCATTGTTATTGCTGCCTTTTGTACTTGTATGTGTATTTGTGTAAATTAACTGTACAACACTTTTATAAAATAATATATGGTGAGGTCGAATATATTTCATCAACATTGTCAGGAAGTTTAATCTTGTTCCTAAAAAACCTCAATCACACTGGCTAAGTTCATCAAAAACGACTTCTAGATATAGATTTCCAAAAAAATAAATACACGTGCTGCATAGATTTCCAATATTTTAACCCCATAAAAACGTTAACGAGAATGAAAAAAAATGAGGGAACCTAGTGTTAAAACTAGGTTCCTTGGTTTTTTTTATTTTGCCTACCCTGCTGTGTGCGGGATGCAGCATGAAGCTGTTTTAAATTAATTTAAAATAAAGAATGATTAATAAATTTCATGGGTTTTTTATTTCTTGTCAGCCCTATTAAAATAAAGTTTCTTATCATATGAATCGATAAAATATTTTGCTTACTTATTAAAATTATCGGCAAACCACCCGCGTCTTGATCCCAAATTTTCCTTAGTAATACGATTAGTACATTATTTCACGGATTTTGTTGTATTTCACAGGATTTTTCTATTGTGTAAGGTTGTTAGAATAGCTCTCTGTCTTGTTTGTTTTTTATTAATAAGATGCTCGTTGATAGAGATGCATAGTGGGATAGTATCTGGCTTTGAACGCGATGGTGGTGAGTTCGATGCTCATTATGGGGATTGTCTATTTTTATTTGGTGCTGTAATAGGTACGTATAGCGTCGTGGCGTTGAGTGCCGCCACTCGTTCCGCAATGTCTCGAAAAATAAGATAGAAAGTGGAGAAAGTTATATTTAATTCTCCGCCTATATGAAATTCTTAAAAAAAAGAAGCCTTAAAAAAGTAAAGTGTTGATAGCTTAAGCAGGAAATACTCGCATATATATTATTAGCTAGTATCCTTTTGGTCCATAAAACAAGTGATCAAGAAAAAAGGCGACGCCATTTATATCGAGTCGACCTCCAAAAAAATGGTGCTTATCTCCTTTTGCTGTCAGATATCGTTTGAAGCAAAAAGGATTATGTTTTACAAGAAAATCTTTATACTGTATTTGCAATATAGCATTAGAAAACTTATAGCATATTGGTTTTCTTATATGTAAAGGCAATCTAAAACTACCTGAACTTTCTTAGGAGTTCCTAATGTAGATAATTATGTCTAATAATAAGACTATTTTAAGTAACAGATAAATAAAAAATGTAACTAAAGCTGATAATTTTGGGAAAGTTAAAAAAAAGTATGGACGCAAACGAGCGTACGGGTCACCTGATAGTAAGTGATCACCGCCGCCCACGACACCGCGTAACACCAGAGGAGCTACTGGTGCGTTGTCAGCTTTTGGGGTGGCTGGGCCCCGGAGCCTGGCATTACCTAATGCGTAACGCAGTGGCATAAAGCCACTACTTCACGCCGGTTTTAAATGCCGGGGGTGGTAATTATCCGGTCGAGTCTGCCCATGCGTGTAGCCATTGCTGGCGACGTGACTCTCTCACTCGTACTTTAGTCGCCCCTTACGACACCACCAGTACCAGGGTGATCCTATTCTAAGGCTAAATGCACAATATATAAAGGCACATGGCTAAATGTCTGTCTGTGATTTATTAAAGATTTATTTATATTTATGCAAGTTTATCTAAACAATGAAATAATACTCAATTAATATAAATACTCAATTGAGAAATGAATGCACTTTCTTTTAAAAGGAGGACCTTTACAAAGCTCCTACGTGAGTTCCGTCATTCAACATAAATTGCGGAAATTTGAGAATGGAGTGAGAAAAATATTCTCTTTTTAACATATTTATATTCCGAATATAAAAAGGAACGCCTAATTGGGTGATGTACAACCCGTGTGCTACAGCGTCAGTACAAAGTAAAACTGACAAAGCAGTACAGAAATAACAAAGAGCTTAGAGTCAATCAATTTTAATTTATCTGCACTAGTTGGGACCAAATCCAAGCAGATGTTATAGCAGAATTCAAAAAATCACATACAGAATAGCCTGTCATTGACAAATCCTTGTAAGACTTAGGAGTTATAAAAAAAAAAAATAATTAAATCACCTTCACGCTGTATACCGTACACAGCAGAATATGCAGAGGGAACCCCTGCGTTCAGACACTCCATTCCCACTTTCAACCACATTCTGGAATGTTTTGCGTGTTAAGTGCCGAAAATCAACGCCGCGCTTTGCACCAGGGCGAAGAAATAAAAATATAAATTTAAATATTTTATCTCCTCGATTGGAGATCGAACCCACAACCAGCTCCGTTAACAGTCACACAATGATTCCCTTCGCCACGACTGGAGTTATACGAATATTTTTTTTTGTAACTTCATGTATTTCTTACAGGTTCTTAGCATTCAGGCTTTCTATTTAATATTTAGACAAGATTTAGTATTAAGAATGTCTTATCATATGTTTACTGATATTGAGTTCCACCACTAAATATGGTTTTTTATGGACGTAAAGGTCACTGATGGTGAGTGTTGACCGCCGCCCACGGCCCCGTGTAACACTTAAGTGAGTACAGGTGCATTGCCGTTCTTTAAGGTGGAGATAAGCGCGTATTTCGAAGGTACCCATGTCGTATCGACCCCAAAAACACTGGACCAACAAAAAGAGGAGATTAAATCATCTTAATAGGTTAGATTAGTAAAATCAAATGTTAGCTGATATTAATTTTATTTGTAAATATCCTTTTTAGCTTTTTGGGCAATCAGATAAGATATCTGCGGATAGCCTTCGACAAGGTAAATCCCCTTATAAAAGGTTGATACGTTAACAGATAAAATGTTATTAGTATATTCTCGACAAACTGTCTACTTATCCTGTATAGATATAACGCTAATAAAATAAATATACATATTTCGGTTCTTTTCGTTGTAGTTTGTAGAAGCAGATAGCACGGTAGTCAGAGAGAACGAAAGAGTTAGGACACTCCTTTTGCCACTCACCGCCGAATTGTAGTCGTGTTACATGTTTAGTTGCGGAATTCATCGCCGCGCTTTTGCCTCGTTACTACAGCGAACCAATTTAATTATTAGTAAATAATAATTAACTCGAGTAGTAATCGATCTGACAACCGTCACGTTTACAGTTACACGCTTGTGCGTGCGCTACGACGTGATGGAGATATTTAAAGACTTACTGCAAAGAGCAGATTTTTCTCGAAATAATCAATATATCTTGTGAAACCTGAGATTTTTTTTAATACTTAAATAAACGCTGTATCCTGCACATAGCAGTAGGCAGAGGGAACCCGGGGACCCAGTGTTAAGTCTCTCCGTTCCCATTAAGACAATTCTATTCCCCACTTTCGTCTTAATGTCATAAAAATTCAATCTACTTTTGATATAGGACAGAAATTTAGAAATATTTAGATAAGTGCGTATTCCCTTTGGAAATGCGATATGAGATAAAAAAAGTTCTTACGTTAGAAATGAAATTAGATTCCCTTATGCCTAACCAACTGAATACGCCGCGATTTCAACGACATACTTTCGTTTTTATTTGTTTATATAAAATATATTATATATTCAGTTATTGTATATCGCGGCGTTGAGTTCTGCCACTCAACAGGCAGTGCCTCCAGAACTCGGCAGAAAGTGGGGAACGGAGTGTTTTAACACTAGGTTCCCTCTGTCTATCCAGCTATTTGCGGGATACAGCATGAACCTAAAAAAAAAAACACATATTCCGTTATCGTATATTTCGGTATCGTTAAGGTCGTGGGTTCAATATTTACTTGAAACAATAATTATGTTATAATTATTTTGATTTCCTTGTGTCGGTAAGATAAAATGCAGCGTTTTATTTTACTACTGTACAACCAAAACCTTTGGGCAGAATATTTGGAACGGTGTGTTTTGACACTCTTCGTCTCGACGCTAGTCAATAATCATCATCAAAAGTACAAGACATAGAGTATCTAGTGATAAGTTTTTATCTTCACCAATTCCATCTTCCATTTTTATTAAGTATTGTCCAGCCTATTTGATGACCACAAGTCTAGTTGGGTTTCCGCATAGGAATGACCTTATCGCAGACGACTTTTCAAGCAAGCACGTAGACCTTGCGATTTTTTAGGGACAAAGTACTCTTTTCTCTCCCCGCCCAGTGACGCTGTAAAAGTCAGTCGGGCTGATAGCTTTAAGCTAACGTTTGACAAAGAATATTATATATTGTGTGGAATAACAATATTTAAAATTAACCATCAATGTGACAACTTCTTAGACAGAATTGCCTTAGCTTATCATAACTGCACTTCGATAGTACAATTTTGATAAATGAAATTGTCGTAGCGTCTGAGTAAATGCGACTGTCTTGGGTTCAATTATCACTCGGTACAATTAAATATTATTTTATCACTCTGGTAAGAATACAAAGCGCGACAATTGAGTTTCGCCATTCAACATGAAATATTTTTTGCCTACTCTGCTAAAAGCGGGATACAGCGTGAAGCTAAAAACACCGCGACATACTTACTTGTAATCAATATTTCTTATACCGTAATCACGCGTCCGAATAATTAGGCGAATCATCTTAATAAAAGTAAACAAAGAGTGAATTAAATGTTTCTTTAATAACGAAGTGAAGCGAAAGAGCATTCATCATAATTTCAACATAAGCCAATTAATGTTTGGTAATTAATTTCGTTAAGACTCATTAATGAACGCGAATCGTTGTTAATAAAGCATGATATAAAGCATTTTCTATAATCCTACTAGCGCACTGGAAAGATTTATTTCGTGATAGAGGCCAAGTTTTAATGTCGTTGCTCCTTTAGTAGGTTCGATTCTCTAAAAGGGGATAGTTAATATTTGTAATGTAATAAGCCGTCGCTTTAAGCTATGTTTGAATAAATTTAAATGTATGATGAAAAATCTATTATATCTAATTTCCGTAAGAATTTCGAGAAATACTCTGTACTCTTCTCTCTCTCTCTCTCTTTTATATACCATATACACATAATATACACAAGTTGTGGGTACGATTTCCTCGAAAGAAACGACAAAATTAAATACGTAATGAAATATAAATTAAGTTTTCATTTCCTCACCCTGTTAAAGAGGCAAGCTGCGGCGTTGAATTCCGTCACTCAACATTAATCTTGAATAAAAACTGAAAGCACTATCCCTAACTATACTTTTATCAGCAGCATTTGTGTTAAGGAAGTCCACTGAATTGAAGATCTTAGTTCTAAATCCGATTGTTCCTTTTAAAGGAATTGCTGTAGTGAGTTCTTTACGAGTGCATTTTATTTTTAAGTGTTTTAAAGAACTG